>NW_026503548.1:0-12456 GCF_026875155.1 Cherax quadricarinatus
AAAACCAAAAATACGAAATTTGGGGAAACTTAAGAATTGCACAGGCACAAAATATACTGTTTGGGCATAATTTATGCTTGGTGATTTTGCTTACTTTGAGTCCCAGTTTAAGCAAATTCCACTGCTCAATCCAACCAAATTCTTAGCTATTTTGATAGTCTGCCCTCCATTATGCCAATTAAGCACAAGACACTACCCATTCATCTAACAGAACTGCCTTATGAAGTGTACAGAAGTCAGTAATTTGGCCAATTTTACACAATTAACAAATTACAATTTAAAAACAGAGTCCAAAATAGACACTATAGACATTCCAGGCATTTTAAAGCAACATTTCCCATGTTCATTAATCACATCCTCAGGCCTCTCCTATATTACACTGGCCCTCCATTTTGAATTCATCACCATAAAATTTAAAAGATTCACCTTATTTCTTGGGTAATAATATATAACCAGGAATGCTTGGTCATGGTTTACAGCATCCCCATAATTGAATCATACCTAGTAAAAGCCCACAAAATAAACCGGAGGATGTAGGGAAGCCTTACCTATCTTCAGCAAAATAGTAATAAATTTAATATTTCCACTACTTTGAGCCCAATTTCAAACTACTTAGCCCCAGAAACCATCCAAGATCATCTCCTTTTCAGTAGTGTATCTGTCATTCAATTTTATGATACCAAGAAATTCAATAAAACCATAAAATAACCATCCAAGAAAACACTTCAAGGTCACTATTTTAAACTAAACACAAGGTCAGAGTTTTGCTTTTCTTACCATGCATACCATGAGGCAAGATTTTCTATATTGTGCCCACTCACCATACAGATCTATTCTCTAATGTCTAGGCCAAAATTTCCCACTCACAGCTTATCCAAGGGAGCCGAGATCTCAAACGTAGATCTACACACAAGCGAGTAATGTTAACACAGTAATGACACCTGTCCAGGAGTGAATCTACTATGAAACTAATGAAGCTTAAGCTTCAGGGCTCTTAATCTCAGAGGGTCCTCAAGGTTATTAAAGCATCATGTAAGCTATCCATTGCTGGTTGAAAAGGGGCCCCCATAACAGTTCAGGCTTCAGGGCCCCAAAAAATGTAGATCTGCCACTGCACCTGCCATTGAAATTTCTAACACAAGGGACAATTTTCTACAAATGCAATTCATTTCCTTCAAATTTTCTCAAATATTTACTGATTCTTTGCAGAAAAAGCAAACACTTTTGCACACTGCTTCACCTACCCTTCAGTGCTTTATATTATTTGCTCAAATGTATTAATTACATTCATGAGAAAATGCTAAATCCATGTGGGTTGTACAGTGCCTGGGAAAAAAAGAAGGCAATAAGGTTTGATCCAAGGAATAGGAGGGTAGTTTTAATTCTCTGGATCAAGAGTAGACATACCAGATGTTAGATATTTTTTATTTATCCCATATTCATCAACTCCCAAGAAATGTCGGTAGGATTACAGATACAGTACACAATCAGGTGATTTGTGTGATAAAGAATTCTTAATTGCCATGTGAATTTTTTAACTTTCACATGCAATGAAAACAATGCATACTTTCAAGAGTTACATAAATAAAAAATATTCGAACAAGCTTTCCTGAGTTAAAAATAGTGATTCAGAGATAGAAGGCTGACTAAACTAATACTTACATCTGGGTACAACATGAATGTTTCCTTGCACTGAATTAAGACGTTGAAGTCTGCTAGCCTTTTGGCTATGCGAGATGAAACCTTCACCTGCTTCATAATCTGCCTTTCTTCATCATCAGCTAAGTTAAGTTTATGTCCTTTCTTCTTCTGAACCATTCTGGTTAGCTTTTGTTGTTTAGCAGCTTCAAGAAACTTTTCTGTTGTATAATAAATGTTGCAATATTTAGTGTCACATATGATCTTCACAATGTATATCCAAAGCTGTAGCTCTAAAAAAAATTCCATCTCTCCCAAAATAAGTTTTTAAAAATGAGTTGCTCATTGAGAATAAGAGGCAAAGCCAATTTAGAATGTAATTCCTATTTTCAGGGTTTCCCAGTTACTTCATACACACCTTAACACTGACAAAAAATATTTCCATGTATACCTCATCCTAGGTAGTAGGTTGGTAGACAGCAACCGCCCAGGAAGGTACTACCGTCCTGCCAAGTGAGTGTAAAACGAAAGCCTGTAATTGTTTTACATGATGGTAGGATTGCTGGTGTCCATTTTTTGTCTCATAAACATGCAAGGTTTCAGGTACGTCTTGCTACTTCTACTTACACTTAGGTCACACTATACATTCATGTACAAGCATATATATATATACACACCCCTCTGGGTTTTCTTCTATCTTACTAGTTCTTGTTCTTGTTTATTTCCTCTTATCTCCATGGGGAAGTGGAACAGAATTCTTCCTCTGTAAGCTATGCGTGTTGTAAGAGGTGACTAAAATGCCAGGAGCAAGGGGCTAGTAACCCCTTCTCCTGTATAAATTACTAAATTTAAAAGAGAAACCTTGTGTTTTTCTTTTTGGGCCACCCTGCCTTGGTGGGATACAGCTGGTTTGTCGAAAAAAAAAAAGTAACCTCATAAAGCGGGTAAACAAAAAATGCAGTATCTGCAGGGAAAATGCCAGCGGGTATGAATAGAAGATACAATATGCAAAACAACCCCTTACTGGACTATGTATCACTCGGGTTGAACTTTAACAATCAAAGGAGGATATTTTTTCCCCATACATTTTTAAGAAATGGGCAAAACGGGATGACTAGGGGGTGTAAAACTTGGGTGGAAGAGGGGGGGGGGCCACCCCATGATTACTGATGGGAGTGGGGGTAAAGAGGTTTTGGGGTGCTAGTGAACGGGACACCCAACATTTTAGTGAGTGCAGGGATAACAGAAGTGGAGCAAAGGTTTTAAATGATTTAGTTTTTTTGAAGATGAGCAAGGTTACTTTTATGAAAAGATTTGGAAAACTGTTAGCTAGACTTGACCCGGGATGGGAAAGACCATCTTCACCTGGAGGAAAGGTAAAAATTTTGCTTTGGGGAGGGCCATCGGGACTTTGACATAGCATGCTTCTGGCAAGAGAGTAATTTAAAAAGTGGGGATGAAAAGTTTTCCCCCCCTTTTTTTTTTTGGGTTTCTCTCCTTTGGGGGGATAATTATGGGGAAATCAAATAAAAAATTTGGGAAAAGGGACTAAATTTTACTTTTTTGCTGAGGGATACTGGGGCTTAGGGAGATTCAAAAAAAAATTGCAAAGGTTAGGGGATGATTTTGGGAGTGTGGGGTAAAGGTAGAAATTGAAAGTGAACATAGAAAAGATAAGGTGATGAGAGAATCAAAATGATTTAGATAAAAAAAATTTGGATATAAAATTGGGGAGGAGGAGAAATGGAAAGAAGGGGAATGTTTTAGATTTTTGGGGAGTTAAGGTCAGGGGATGGATTTATGGGGATGAGGTTAATCTTAAAAATTTTATAAAAGGAAAAAAGGGGCGAGTGGTGGTTGAGATATATGTGGAGACAAAAATGTTATTTATGGAGGCAAAGAAGGGAATGTATAAAATATAGAAATACCAAAAACTGTTATATGGGGGGGAACCCTTGGGTTGTAAATGTGCAGCGAGGAGGGGGTTTTGGAGGCAGGGGAATGTCCTGTCTGGGGGCAATGTGTGGTTTTAAATATTATGCAGAAAATTGGGAGTGGAAGTTTAGGAAAAGGGTTTTGGGGAGTTAAAAAAAGTTTTAGTCAAAGAGCGAAGGGGGGTTTGTTGAGGGGTTTGGCCCAAATTTAAAGAGAAAATTGGATAAAGTGAATGAAATGGAGAGCGTATAAATCTGGGGGGAAGGATGGGGGGTAGGATCTTTCCTTTGAAATTTGGGAAGGGGGGGGGTAAAAAAGGGTTGTGTGGGCGGGGGGTTCGACTTCCAGCAAGCGTCCGTGGCGTGTTAGTTTGGGATGAAGGGAGACAAAGGGTTTTTGGGACCGGGGCCCGAGCTTTTGGGAGGTGAGCGGGGAAAATATTTAGAAAAGGGATTCGGGAAAACCCGGGTTTATTTTATATACCATATTTTGATCCGGAAAATGGGAATTAAAAATTTTTTGGCACTTAAAGGGGGTTTTTTGGGGATATTGGCATTTTGGAGGGATATTTTTTGTGTTTTTATACGTATATGCTTCAAAAACTGTTTTTTCTAGCACCTCTGCAAAAACGGGATTTTGGTAAATGACGTAAAAAGTAAAAAATGATGATGAAAGTATTTTTTTTTTTGGGGATTTTCTTTCTTTTTTTGGGTCACCCTGCCACAGGGGAACGCCGCAGTTAAAAAAAAAATGTTTCACAGAGTGAAAAAAAATAATAAAAAATTTTGAATGCCGGGTGGGGGATGATGGGGGTAACTGAGAAAAACCCGGTTGGCCCAGTGACCCCTTTAATTAAAATTTGAACTGGTTGGGATTAGGGAACAGATACATTCCATGTAGGATAATGTGTGCCAACCCATTTAAATTTAGCTAAAAAATCCTTTTCCCGGGGCATTAGTGTCTGTTTGCCAATAAATTTGCTGATTAAAGGGCTCATTTTTGGGATCTGTCTCTTTTTTCAATAATAATTTAAGGTTTTTTTCCATGCCATAAGGCTGCTTTTTGTCTTGAGATGAGGCCTGCATTACTTGTATTATGAATCGTACAAGTGTAATAGTTTTTCCCCTATTCTGGTGTCAAATGTCCTTTGTTTTTTTCCCCAAATTTTTATTTTTACATCATAAACAATACTAGAAAACATGGGAAAACCACACCAGAATTGGGAACACCAGCACTTTTAAAAAGGACACAGCAAAAAACCATGCCTGAAACCCTTTTACAAGACAAACATAACCCCTTAAATGGCACGGCTGGCTGCTAAACTTAAGAATAAAAAGGTACAATATTATAATTGGGACAATAAAAATAAAAAAACCCTCACCCCGGGGGAATGAAATTTATTTTGAATTTTTCGGTTTACTGGTGTGACTTTAAAGGCCCCCCAAGTCGGACTGAAACATCGTCATGATCTCATTCCTCCTAAAACCCCAGGTTATTTGGGTAATGCCAAATTTTCTTATTTAATAAAAAGGATAGAAGAACAAATTTTTTGTGGGGAAATTAGGGGGAGGGTGGAGTTCCCAAAAAGTTTTAATTCAGAGGGCTCAAGGGGGGGTTACTGGGGGTTTTGGGGCATTTAGAAAATGGAGCAAAAAAAAATGACTTGGAGGGTTTTAAAAATTTCCTTATTTGGAGGGGGGGAGGGGGGGGGGTCTTCCTGGGAAAGGTTTGGGGGGAAGGGGGTTTGAAGGGGTTTTTGTGTGAAAAGGGGGGGGAAAATGTCGGGCAAGGGGGAGAAATGTTAGATAGGAGTGAATGGAGAAAAAGGGTTTTTAGGGATTTGAAAAACGTTGGAGTGTGAGCAGGGAAAATATTTTGTGAAAAAAATTCAGGAAAACTTTAGCCAGACCTGGGGTCCGGGAAAATGGGGGGGTTTTGGGGATATTGAGAAGTGAAATGATGAAAAATTTTTTTTTTTCTTTTTTTTTTTGGGGGTTTTTTCTTTTTTTTTTTTTTTGATTCCCCCCTGCCTCGGGGGGAAAAAGGGAGGGATTTTAAAAAAAAAAAAAAAAAAAAAAAAAGAAAGGGGTTTAAAAAACTATCCTTTTTTATGATATTGGAAGCTAAAACCATAAAAAGGCTGCCCCCAAATAAAAGTTGGGTTTTTCATTTGTAAATTTTAAAATTTCCTTCCTTCCTGAGGTGGGTGAGGCCAGTGCCCTTAAACCCCCTTAAAAGGGTCCAAACTATATATACTTTTCACCCCGGGGTAGCCCCCCCCAAAAATTTTTTGAAAAAAAAGAAATCTTTTTTTTTAAAAAAAAAAAAAACCCATAGGGGTCCCCCAGGCACCCCCAATTTAATTTTAATAGGGAACCCCGGGGAGTGCACACCCCCAAAAATTCTCTCATGTCTAGGGACTCAGGCTTATTGTGCAATTTTTAATGAATCCCAAGGAAAACTATAATACTTTTTGGGGGCAAAAACGGTGTGAAAGTAATATACTTTTGGGGCCCTTTTAAAGGGTTTAAAAAAAATGAGGTATACATACAAATGGTTGATAACGGGAAACAAAGTTTTAATTGATATTTTTTTCTCCTAATTTAGTAAAGGGTTTGGGAAAAATTTGTTTAGAAAAAAAAAAAAAAAAAGGCAAACAAAAGAAAAAAAAATTTTTTCTAAACATTAAAAAAGAAAATTTTTCCCCATCTAAATAAAATTAAAATACCTAAAACCCCAAAAAAAATCATAAAAAATTTAAACATTTCTAAAATGAGGGGAAAAAACCCTAAAAAAAAGGGGAGGCTGGGGGTTAAATTTTTGATTAAACTGCGGGAAAAAGGAAATTCCCAATAAATTTTGGGGGAAAACCCCTCTGAAAGCTTTTTGATAAGGTTTGCTTAATCTACCACAATAGTTTTGGCAATTTAATTTTAGTTTTAAACAATAACAGACAAATTTTTGATGGGGGTGAATGCCTCTTTACCAAGGAATTTTCAAGGCACCCCCCTTTCCTTAATCAAACCTAAGAACCCTTTCCAAACCCCAGGTCTTTATACCCCCAACAGTACATAATTAGCAAAAAAAAATTTTTAAAAAAGCAAAATAAATACTTTAAAAAATTTAAAACCCTTTTGGGGGTTGCCCGGGCCCAAAATTTTAAAAAAAAAAAAAAAATTTTTCCTTATGAAAAGATAGAAAAACCCTTTTCCCAATCATAATAAACAAAAAAAGGTCTGAAATTTGAGGGAAAAAACCTTAGGGAAATTTATGCTCTCGCAAAGTTATGGTTCGACAATGTTTACGCTTTGGGCGTTTTTGCCCATTTTTGAGCCCTTTTTTTGGGCCAATTCCAAGGGTACTAGTCCCAAAAAAAATCATAACTATTTCACTAAACTTTTCCCTTTTTTTTCTATCGAATGGGGTATAAGAAAAATCCATTTTCCAATTTCAAAAATCCAAAAAATGGTCGAATTTAGCAATTTTTCCAATTTTTACACAAATTTTTAAAAGGGGGCCAATTTCCGAAAAGGGTCCAAAAAAACCAAAAAAGACATTCCTGGGATAAAATAACAAGTTTCTCTGTTTTGTTTGGGCCCCCTCCCCAGGCCCCTCTTATATTTCTTTTTTGGGTTCCACTTTGAATTTTTATTATTACAAAAAAAGAAGATTTACTGTTTGCAGACGGGGCATTAGTGTAGAAATGGGGGATAAATAATATCAGCGAAATTGTGAAAGAATAAAAGACCGCTAGTTGACGGTAGGGGCGCATGGCAAGATTTGTTTTCTTTTTTTAACTTTTTATAAAAATAATATTTCCCGCTAAAATTTGGGGGCTCAATTTTTAAAGGGAAATTTTTATTGTAAAAAAACCCGCAAAATCACTCAATTTTTGCAATTTGCTTCCATTCTATAAAATAAAACCAAGAAAAGTAAAAATTCAACAATTAATAAACCCCCCAAAATACGTTCAAAGTGCTTTTTTTTTCCCAAAACACAGTCCCGGTTTTTTTTTTTTTCAATTTCGCACTGTGTGGGTGAGGGTTTTTTTTTTTACTGCGCACCCCTGACCCCATAGACCCTTTTTTCAAATTTTAGGCCCTACCACTTTTCCCCTCCCAGATTTTAGGGGGCTAGAATTTAGGGATACTAGTATGGGCCAAAAACCCTGGGGCCCAAAACCGTACTAGTACGGCCCAAACCCTCAAAGGGTTTTAAAAATTTAATAACTATAGTTTTTAATCCCATAATTCAGAAAAATTCCCAAAAGAAAAATTTTTGAAAAATTTTTGGGACAATTTCAAACTTTCCCCTTTTAAACCTTTTTTTTTCATCTTCAGTTTGGAACCCCTTTCATCAGGCTTTACTTTCCCCCATTTCCGCAAGTTTAAATTCCCCCAAAGGTTTTGATAGCTTGTTTTCCCCTTGATACAACCCTTTTTTTTTTTTTTCTTCTTTCAAGAACACGCTCGAAAAGGGGG
Organism: Cherax quadricarinatus; assembly: GCF_026875155.1. NCBI lineage: Eukaryota > Metazoa > Arthropoda > Malacostraca > Decapoda > Parastacidae > Cherax > Cherax quadricarinatus. Next base: position 8,055 of record NW_026503548.1, read on the forward strand.
GCTTTTAGTTTGTCCCCCCCCCACCTTGTCCCTTTTAAGGCATCTGGAAAATTTAAAGTATATTCATACCAGAGAAAAATTTTTTGGTTTGGGATAATCTGTGATAACAACAGAGAAACAAAGTATGAACGCAAAAAGAAAGACTTTAGAAAGGGAAAAAAAAATATCCAAAAGAAAAAGATGCTTTTTGTTGGGAAAGTGAAACATGGTTTTTAAATTTTTCAGCAATGGGGATTCCCACAGTGGAAATTCCTCTCCCGAGATCAATTTTGGATGTGAATAATAGACAAAAAGAAACTGAAGCAATTAGAAACAATGTGATATCAAGAAAGATATATCTCGAGCAAAAAGTAAACCGCAAAAACACTTAAGGGGGTTGTATTCAGATCAAAAAATTCATTCTAAAAGAGGGCAGGGAAACAAATCCAGGATGATTTAAAAAGACGAGGGAGTGGTTTTGGGGAAGTGGCGAGGGAGTTTAACCCTTTGACTGGTTTTCCCGGCCCCCTTTTCCGGGAAAAGTCATCCTATGTCCCCTAAAATTTTTTTAAAAAAAAACTCTTTTTGAAAAGAAAAAGAAATCCCTTTTTTCCTTTTGGGGAATGACACCAAAAATTCGTAAACGGCGATTTTGCCGACTTTGGGCCCAATTTTAGCCAATTTTCCCTTTTTCCAGTTGACCAAAATTTAAAAGCAATTTTTTTTAAACTCAATTTTTTCATCCACTGAGTACAAGAAACCTCCCATTTACCCAATTTTTGGGCCCCCAATATTTTTGGTCAGAAAATTTGGGAATTTTCCAATTTCCCCGCAAACAAAAAAAATCCAATTTCAAAAAAAGGGTCCAGAATAAAAAGGTTGACATTCCAGGGACAAAAACAAATTTTCCTCCTTTTTCATTTTCCCACTCTAGGCCCCCCCCCAAAATTAATTTCCTTCTATTTTTTATTTTTTTTTTCAAACAAAAAAATTAAAAAAATTTTTTCTGTTTTGGGAGACAATGCATTTTGTAAAAAGGTATAAATAAAAATCAGGCCTAGTGAAAAAATATTAGACTTTCCCCAGTTGGGCTGTATTTTTGGGCGTTTGGGTGGTTTGGTTTTTCTCCTAAAAAATTGGGGAAAAAATCAAACTTTCTGCTAATTTTAGCCAGTTTTCCCAAGGGCGTTTTCCCCGTCAAAGTAAAAGAAAAAAAACATCTCTTTTCTGTAAAATGTTTTTCCCTTTTTTTCACCTAAAAGACCATGAAAAAAAGCAAATACATCGATAAATACAAACGAAAATACACCTAAAGTCGGAGTTTTAAAACCCCAAAAAAAAGAAACAGAGGTTTTTTTTTTCTCATTAAAAGCACGTGTCTTTCAGGATTTTTTTATGTGGGGCAAAACTGACCCCCAAAGACCCATTCTCTCACATGTGGGCCAACCCCGCTTTCTTTCCCCCTTGATTTGAAACCGCTTTGAATTTTTTAGTATAAAAAATATGTTCCCGAAACACTGGGCCCCCTAAGGGCTTATATCCCACCCAAAAAAGTCAAAGGGGTTTAAACCCCTTTTTGGTCCAGAGGGTAATTTCAAGGGGGGCCCCCCGGGGCCCAAGAAATTTTGAAAAAAAAAAAAAAAAAAAAAAAAAAAAAAAAAAAAAAAAAAAAAAAAAAAAAAAATTTTTACAGAATTTAAAAAATATTTTTGTGAAGTAATAAAAAAAACAAAAAAATTTTCTAATCAGTAAATTACCGAGAAAAATAAGGGGGAAGTTGGGCCCAAAATGACCGGGGGGGCGGCAACACCGCGGGCTTCCACAAAATCGCATTTTTTATTTTTAATTTTTTTTTTTTTATACTTTTTTCTTGTCTTTTCTATTTTTTTTTTTTCAGTAACATTTTTCAGCCTGGAGACCAATAATGGGATTTAATGATTTTATAAATAACTCACTTATTTTACCCCAAAACCCCCACAAAAGTTAAATATTAAACATTGTTCCCATATTTTTTTTTTTTTTTAACAAGTTGGGGCCCCTCCCACCGAGGCAGGGGGGACCCCAAAAAAAAAATACTTTCCCTCATCAATTTAAAAAACTTTTATCTCCCCTCACAAAATAATTTATGCCTCCTTACTTCCAAACTAAATTTTCTCATTATATTCACACCAAAACATTGCCCTCAGACTGACATCTCCACTGCCTCCAGCCTTCCCCCCTCGCTGGGAAAAATTTCACCTTTTTCAGAGGGGCTCAAAAAACACAACAGCTTAGAAACATATTCCTATAAAGATACACAACAAAAATCCCTCCAAAAAACCAAAAAACCTGCCCAAATGTTGTATAATAATAAAGTTCCCATTTTAAAAATTTCATATTACAGTCACTGGACATGTTTCTAAACTTTCTGCACCTGTGGGGCCCTTTAAAAAAGGTATCATCACAGAGGGGACCTTACAAATTTCCCCTTTCATAAAACCCATGTCCTTTTTGTCTTTTTTTGCCAACGTTTTGTTTGTGCCGACAACACTCCTTCTGACAAATTTTTTTCTTAGTTTTCAGGAAGCTGTAATTTTGAAGTGACACCTTCCTTCCCCTAAAAGCTTGGGGGATTTCCTGAGGAGATCAGGATGTTTTTTTTATAAACAGGTGGGTTTTTACCTGGTACTTTATTATGAGTGTCTAACAGAAAAAACAAAATTCAACCCCACAAATGTGATTTTGCCGGTTCTTTATTTGGTACATACTAAAGCAATTTAGCATTTAAAAAGTCCATGAATGGAAGGGAAAAATTTCATGTATCAATTTTTAACTCTTACGAACACAATCGACCCAAAACCCCAAACTGCATGTTTACCTTTGGCAACCAAACGCATGTTTTTTGTATAATCAATCACTGTTACTGGGTTTTGCAACCCCTGAATGGGTTTTCAAAGATTTTTATATATAATGCATATTATCTTTTCATTTAATTTTTTATTGGGGTTAAAAATTTTCGATAATAGCTAAAAACCCTAAATGAATTTTCCCTTTTATTGTTATTTTACTTTTGTTGTTTTGGGTGTACATAAAAAGTTTCTCAGTTTTTAAGTCCCTTTATTGGGCAAAATACTGTAATTACGCTTTTCGCTCGTTATAAAATGCCGGGTTTCTGGCTGTCCCGTTTCCCCGGGGGTATCACGTGATCGAGGGGGGGGGGGGTTCTTTTTAAACCCCTCGGAAGTATTTTAGTCTGCTCTAGAAACCCTTTTGGGGTTGGGGCAGATTGGCCCGTCTCAAATTTTTCTTTTATTCTGTAAACCCCTTTCACAAAACATTGTATAGACTAAATGATTTTCGGGCGTTGTACCCAGGTTGTGGGTCGCTTAGACCCTCTGACATCTCAAAGGGCCTTACTATAGCGTTTTTGACCCTAATTTTTTACCCGGTTTCTGGTATTGGGAAAAAAGGGGGCGGGTTTTTTTTTTTTTTTTTCCCATGCTGAACTTAGATTCATAGTATGGGGTTTTGTAACTTTTGTGGAGGATCTGCTGAGGTCCCTACTTTGTCGTTTTTTTTATCTCCCTTTATCCTGATTTTGTTTGCAGCCCTTGTTATATGGGTATTGGGTTTGCATTCTTTTCATTTTTCAAAAGACTGTTCTGGTTGCCATTGGGCAAAAGTTGTTTATTAGAGGGCTTTTCATCACTTGTTAAGTCTAGTCGAGCGTGAGACTAGCGAACACTTTGAGCACTTACACACTACACACTTTTTTGTACTATTTTTAATTCTTTTTAAAGTTTAATTTCCAGAAGGTACTTTAAAAATTTTTAAAAGTATATGTCTTTCAGCCAAAAAATATTGAACTGAGAGATTGATTTTATTTTGATTTCTGTGTTTTTTAAATTTGATAATATACCTCTAGACAAACTTTTACTTTAAAAATTTATTAAATTTTTTTAAATTTTTCTATTAGTAGCCCCACCGTTTTAATCCTGAAGCCAAAAGAAATTTAAGGGTTTCTAATGGATAATTGGGCAAGGAACGACACTTGTTACGAAAACCCCGTAACAGGTGGTGCAGAAAGGGAGTCCTTTTAGTTTCACTGGAGATCTCAACTTTTTTAATCGCGTTTTTTTTTAACCTGGTTTTCAAAAACGTTCATTAGTCACCCTTTAATTTTTTCCATGTTTTTTTTTATTTTGTTAGGGGGAAAGGTGTCAAATGTGATATCTTGTTTGTAAGCCACCAATCCATGAGTATTTTGGGAGTAACACCTCACCTCACCAGCACGATGCCTGGTTTAACCCTGGGGATGTTTTTACTTGAACGCACTGTGCCACACACATTGTCAGTTCACTCAAAAGAAATCATGGTAAAAGAGCTTGTGTACCCGTTACAGCTATAATTTCCTCTACCAGAAAGGTGCCTTTTTGTTTCTCAC
>NW_026503550.1:0-13636 GCF_026875155.1 Cherax quadricarinatus
GATACTGCCACTATTTTTCCCCCTTGAATTTCAAGTTACTCGGGCTGTATGAAATTTTTCTCCAAGAGAAAGACAGAAGACATTACAATTTAGAGAGAGAGATATATCATAATCTACACTTGGAAAATCCTGGAAGGAATGGTCCCGAATCTGCACACAGAAATCACTCCCTACGAAAGTAAAAGACTGGGCAGGCGATGCAAAATTACCCCCAATTAAAAGTAGGGGCGTCATTGGTACACTAAGAGAAAACACCATAAGTGTCCGGGGCCCAAGACTGTTCAACAGCCTCCCATCAAGCATTAGGGGAATTACCAATAAACCCCTGGCTGCCTTCAAGAGAGAGCTGGACAGATACCTAACGTCAGTGCCGGATCAACCGGGCTGTGGGCTCGTACGTTGGACTGCGTGCGGCCATCAGTAACAGCCTGGTTGATCAGGCCTGATCCATCGGGAGGCATGGTCATGGACCGGGCCGGGGGGGGCGTTGATCCCGGAATAACCTCCAGGTATATATATATATATATATATATATATATATATATATATATATATATATATATATATATATATATATATTATATATATATATATATATAATATACTTTTAAAGATATATTTTTCCATTTATGCTAATGTAAAAATTAATAATTTTGTACAAAAAGAACCTTAGAAAACTTACCTAACCTTATTATAACAAGCTCAATTTAATTTAGCCTAATCCAACTAAATATATTTTAGATAAGTTTACAATAATTTAATAATAAACAAAAACAATGAAATATACTTTTTTGTTAGGTTCAGGATGATTTTTGCGAAATTATTGCATACACAAATTTTCGCTTGCCTTATTTGGCAAGAAGAGCGTTGCTCTATTTAAGCCAAAATAGCAAGTTTTACCTATTCGGCAACACACACACACACACACACATACACACACAAGTATACATTATATTATAATAATTTATATATATATATATATATTATATATATTATATATATATTATATATATATTATATATATATATATATATATATATATATATAGGGAGGTACCACCTCTAGAACTGCTATAGGGACCCTCATCCTCAGAGAAAAGAATAAACTTGCTTCAGGGAAAACTCAAGTTCTCCCTGAAGCTGTTTGAGAATTTTCTCCTACCACCCCCTATATTTTATATAATAATATATATATATATATATATATATATAATATATATATATATATATATATATATATATATATATATATATATATATATATATATATATTATATATATATATTTAAAGACAAAATACATTGACAAAACATTCACAAAAATACGATAGAAAGTAAAACAACATTATATATATATATATATATATATATTATATATATATATTTATATATATATATATATATATATTATATATATATATATATATATATATATATATATATATATATAATAGGCTGGAGGAGGCTGATGTGCTTACTGGTTTAGAATGAATTAGTTGGGCTGTTAAATCTTCTGTGAGGATGTCTCAGTGTGAGGTAGCTGTATAGTCCTTGTGGCTTAGCGCTTCTTTTTGATTATAATAATAATCAGTGTGAGGTAACGTTTTCATTCTGGTGTGAACACTCTCATACATTTGTACCAAAAATTTGTTTTATAATAAAGGATATGTTATACTACTAGCGTGCAGATCAGACGTGCAACGTTAGGAAAATTAGAAGAGGATATGTTTTACCCACCAAAGGCTTTATCAAGTCAAGTTGAGAGACCATGATATACTTTGATGGGTTTTGATATACCCCATGATGGGTTTCAGGGGTTTTCCTACTTTCCTAGAACGGCCCTGGGCCAGGCTTATCAAGTGATGCTTGGTCAACCAGACTGTTTCTGCTGGCGGCCCGATGACCAACATTGCCATCACACCCTGGTTGATGCGGCTCTGGGGGGGGAGGGGGGAACGTACTTGTCGAGTTTTCTCTTGAAGACTTCTACGCTTTTATATCACATGATTATCCCAGATATCGGCAGCACAAGTACATATAATGGGCTTGTAGCATCTGACATTATGTACCAACTTATAGAGCGGTCAATTGACAATCAAAGATGAAGAATAAAGTATACTGTACACATGAAGAAAGGATTTAACATGTATTCTTACCACCAGAACGTATGTTCAATTATATGCGCTGTGTACTAATGAACAGTGAGTAGTTTTGGAAAGTATGAGAATGCTCTCGCTACTACAGCTATATCAGAGTACAAAACAAATTCTGGCCACATAATAGAGCGAAACACCAACGTCAAAGACCTGGGAGTGATCATGTCGGAGGATCTCACCTTCAAGGACCATAACATTGTATCAATCGCATCTGCTAGAAAAATGACAGGATGGATAATGAGAACCTTCAAAACTAGGGAGGCCAAGCCCATGATGACACTCTTCAGGTCACTTGTTCTATCTAGGCTGAAATATTGCTGCACACTAACAGCACCTTTCAAGGCAGGTGAAATTGCTGACCTAGAAAATGTACAGAGAACCTTCACGGCGCGCATAACGGAGATAAAACACCTCAATTATTGGGAGCGCTTGAGGTTCCTAAACCTGTATTCCCTGGAACGCAGGAGGGAGAGATACATGATTATATACACCTGGAAAATCCTAGAGGGACTAGTACCGAACTTGCACACGAAAATCACTCACTACGAAAGCAAAAGACTTGGCAGACGATGCACCATCCCCCCAATGAAAAGCAGGGGTGTCACTAGCACGTTAAGAGACCATACAATAAGTGTCAGGGGCCCGAGACTGTTCAACTGCCTCCCAGCACACATAAGGGGGATTACCAACAGACCCCTGGCAGTCTTCAAGCTGGCACTGGACAAGCACCTAAAGTCAGTTCCTGATCAGCCGGGCTGTGGCTCGTACGTTGGTTTGCGTGCAGCCAGCAGTAACAGCCTGGTTGATCAGGCTCTGATCCACCAGGAGGCCTGGTCACAGACCGGGCCGCGGGGGCGTTGACCCCCGGAACTCTCTCCAGGTAATAGCACACTCTTACAGGATGATAGATCTGGTATGGTGCTAGCCAGCCCCAGGCAGGAAAGGCTCTCTGGTCAGTGCTCTTCTTGTAAACGAGGAAACTTCACCTAGGTCGGTGTAAGTTGATATTACCCAGTTGCAGTGTTTTGACAGTTTAAGATTAATCCCCACAAGAGAGGCTCATTGATGCTTGTTCCTTGGCCTACTGCATTGCTTCACTATTCTAACATATTCTTCAAATCAAACCTAATTATCCTCACCCCTTACATTTCCCAGACGTTGTATGACCCTTACAGGTCATAAACATATGACCCTTACAAGTCATAAAGAGTCCTCACTTACATCAAGTCACTCCCCCTTAAAGGGTGTTGCTGGGTGTTGCTTGCCTAATGAGTGACCTTGTACAGGATTCTGGTCATCTCTACCCCAAGTCCTGTATAAGGAGAGCATCCTAGTTAGGTGTAGCAACAATTATTGTACACTTATAATTATTCTGTTTTTTTTTCTGAGAATTTGCTGCATAATAGCTTTGTTACCGTTTTGCATTTTCATGTTTTTTTCCGGGTTCCTTGTTCTTGGCTTCCCAGTCAGTAAAAAAAAAAAAGTGGTCAAGTCGCTTCACAGAGAATAATTATTTCTCTGTTTGGCTGCACTGATTTGGTAGCAATTATGTATTATAATACACGGGGTGCAGAAATGGTAAGCTGACTAGCTTGCGCTTTAGTAGAAATTCCATTCCGTACGTTAATTATTTTCTGTTGTACAGAGTTGCATGATGAAGAATGCCTGACCCTGCATAGTGTTTGCAGAACCTGAAAATCTCTGGATAAGAAACTGAAATATAGTTATGCAGATTTTTAGATAGGTAAATTTCTTTATAATTGGTATTTTTTTTATCAAGGTTAGGCTGGGTTGCTAGGATAGTGTTTTCTTGAAATAGAAACAAATTTGCATATACAAAACTGCATACAAATAGCTCACTACTTAACTAAGGGGTGGGGGAGCAACCTATATCTTATTGTAAATGAGTGAAAGCTTTTTTTCGCACATGGTACATAATTTTACAAAGTTGGATGACATAATACACGTGGAAAACCCCTGGTTATCGAACACAAGAACAAAGGAACATTGCAATAGGCTTACTGGTCCAACATCCACCCATACCCCCTCGTGTTTCCCGGCCAGCCCGTTACCTGGAGGTTATTCCGGGGATCAACGCCCCCGCGGCCCGGTCCATGACCAGGCCTCCCGATGGATCAGGGCCTGATCAACTAGGCTGTTACTGCTGGCCGCACGCAGTCCAACGTACGAGCCACAGCCCGGCTGATCCGGCACTGACTTTAGGTATCTGTCCAGCTCTCTCTTGAAGGCAGCCAGGGGTTTATTGGCAATTCCCCTAATGCTTGATGGGAGGCTGTTAAACAGTTTTGGGCCCCGGACACTTATGGTGTTTTCCCTTAGTGTACCAATGGCGCCCCTACTTTTTATTGGGGGCATTTTGCATCGCCTGCCAAGTCTTTTACTTTCGTAGGGAGTGATTTCTGTGTGCAGATTTGGGACCATTCCTTCCAAGATTTTCCAAGTGTAGATTATGATATATCTCTCCCTCCTGCGTTCCAACGAGTACAAGTCAAGTGCTTCCAAGCGTTCCCAGTAGTTAAGGTGCTTGACAGAACTTATACGTGCAGTAAAGGATCTCTGTACACTCTCTAGATCTGCGATTTCACCTGCTTTGAATGGAGATGTTAATGTACAGCAGTATTCCAGCCTAGAGAGAACAAGTGATTTGAAAAGGATCATCATGGGCTTGGCATCTCTCGTTTTGAAAGTTCTCATTATCCATCCTATCATTTTCTTTGCACGTGTGATCGTGGCACTCTTGTGATCCTTGAAAGTGAGATCCTCAGACATTACTAATCCCAGGTCCCTTACATTAGTTTTCCGCTCTATTGTATGGCCGGAGTCAGTAGTATACTCTGTTCTAGTTATTATCTCCTCCAGTTTTCCATAACGGAGTAGTTGGAATTTGTCCTCATTGAACATCATATTGTTTACCGTTGCCCACTGGAAAACTTTGTTTATATCTTCTTGGAGGTTAACCGCGTCCTCAGCAGATGACAGCCTCATGCAGATCCTAGTATCATCCGCAAAGGATGATACGGTGCTGTGGCGTATATCTCTGTTTATGTCTGATATGAGGATAAGGAATAAGATGGGGGCGAGTACTGTGCCTTGTGGAACAGAGCTCTTCACTATGGCAGCCTCCGATTTAACTCTGTTGACCACTACTCTTTGTGTTCGATTTGTTAGGAAGTTGAAGATCCATCTCCCCACTTTCCCAGTTATTCCTTTAGCACGTATTTTATGGGCTATTACGCCATGATCGCATTTGTCAAATGCTTTTGCAAAGTCTGTGTATATTACATCTGCATTCTGATTTTCTTCCAGTGCATCCAAGGCCATGTCATAGTGATCCAGTAGTTGTGAGAGGCAGGAGCGACCTGCCCTGAACCCATGTTGCCCTGGATTGTGCAGATTTTGGGAATCCAGGTGATTTGCAATCCTGCTTCTTAGCACTCTTTCAAAGATTTTTATGATGTGGGACGTCAGAGCTATTGGTCTATAGTTCTTAGCTAATGCTTTGCTGCCACCTTTATGGAGTGGGGCTATATCCGTTGTTTTAAGTGACTGTGGAATTTCACCCATGTCCAAGTTCCTCCTCCATAGTGTACTTAGGGCACGCGAGAGGGGTTTCTTGCAGTTCTTAATGAAAACAGAGTTCCACGAGTCTGGGCCCGGGGCTGAGTGCATAGGCATGTTGTCAATGGCTTTTTCGAAATCTATCGGAGTTAGGGTAATGTCGGAAATCTGGCATACATTTATGGAGTTTTGAGGCTCATTCATGAAGAAATCATTTGGGTCGTCGATCCTCAGACCGATTAGTGGTTCACTAAACACAGAGTCGTACTGGGATTTCAATATTTCACTCATTTCCTTGTTGTCATCTGTGTAAGTCCCATCCTGTCTGAGTAAGGGCCCGATACTAGATGTGGTATTTGCCTTATTTTTGGCATATGAAAAGAAATATTTTGAATTTCTTTCAATTTCACTAATAGCTTTAAGCTCCTCCTGCCTCTCCTGGTTCCTGTAAGAGTCAATTAGCTTAAGTTCGATAGTTTCCACTTCCCTGTTCAGCGCCTCCTTTCGTGTATCAGATGTTCTAGCACTCCTGAGGAGCTCAGTGACTCTTCGTCGTCTTCTGTAGAGGGAGCGTCTTTTTCTCTCCAGTTTACTCCTGCTCTTCTTCTTTCTTAGGGGAATATGCCTAGAACATGCTTCGGCTACCAGGAAGTTGATCCTTTCAAGGCACTGGTTTGGATCCATGTCATTTAAGACATCTTCCCAACATGTTTCGTTTAGGACATGGTTTACCTGGTCCCAGTTGATGTTCTTGTTGTTGAAGTTGTATTTTGTGAAGACACCTTCACAGGTACATGCATTCTGCTGATCAGGACCCCTATGCATGTACGTCTGGACTTCGATTAGGTTGTGATCGGAATTAGTTGTTTTTGATATTATGTCTCTTATCAGGTCCTCATTATTTGTGAAGATAAGGTCAAGTGTGTTTTCTAGTCTTGTTGGCTCCACTATCTGCTGGCTTAAGGTGTGTTTTTCGCAGAGACTTAGTAGCTCATGTATCTCAAGCTATCCAAAGCTCTTGCCTCATAAGAAGAAGAAGAACATAAAGAAGGAACACTGCAACAGGCCTACTGACCCATGCGGAGCAGGTCCATGTCCCCCCCCGGATTAGACCAATGACCCACCCCCCGGATTATCCCAATGACCCACCCCCCGGATTATCCCAATGACCCACCCCCCGGATTATCCCAATGACCCACCCCCCGGATTATCCCAATGACCCACCCAGTCTGGTCATCCCCACTCAAGGATGTAGCACTGTCCCAGACCCAGCAGCACAAGCTAGTCAGGTCCAACTCACACCCACCCATACCCACTTATGCATTTATCTAACCTATTTTTAAAACTACACAACGTTTTAGCCTGAATAACTGTACTCGGGAGCTTGTTCCACTCATCCACAACTCTGTTACCAAACCAGTGCTTTCCTATATCCTTCCTGAATCTGAATTTTTCCAACTTGAAACCATTGCTGTGAGTCCTGTCTTGGCTGGAAATTTTCAGCACACTATTTACATCCCCTTTATTTATTCCTGTTTTCCATTTATACACCTCGATCATATCCCCCCTAATTCTACGTCTTTCGAGAGAGTGCAGATTCAGGGCCCTCAGTCTATCCTCATAGGGAAGATTTCTGATACATGGGATCAGCTTTGTCATCCTCCTTTGTACGTTTTCCAGAGCATTTATATCCATTCTGTAATACGGTGACCAGAACTGAGCAGCATAGTCTAAATGAGGCCTAACCAAGGATGTATAGAGTTGAAGAACAACCTGAGGACTTCTATTATTTATACTTCTAGATATGAAGCCAGAAATTCTGTTAGCTTTATTGCGAACACTAATGCACTGTTGTCTTGGATTTAGGTTACTGCTAACCAGAACTCCTAAATCCTTTTCGCAGTCGGTAGGTAGTATTAAGATCTACATTATTTAGTTTATATGTGGCATGGTTATTTCACTGTCCAACATTTAGAACTTTGCATTTGTCAATATTAAACTGCATCTGCCACTTCTCCGACCACTGCATCAGTCTATTCAAATCATCCTGGAGTGCTCTAATGTCCTTATTAGAATGAATTGGACGGCCTATTTTGGTGCCATCAGCAAATTTGCTTATGTCGCTATTTATTCCCTCATCTACGTCGTTTATGTAAATTGTGAACAACAACGAGTGGTGAAACTTGCCCTTGAGGCAATTTTTAGACAAAAGACATGTCCAATAATATAGTATACAAGTAGTTTTTTTTTATCTTTATATACAAGAATTAAATTTGCCACCTCCATTTTGGTTGTGTCGTGTAGCTATCCTTGGCGGCGCTGGCATAGGTTATATGGGAGTGGGCGGAACGTTCCGCCTGGTTAGCAACCCTCATTTCATCAGCAGAACAACAATAATAGTGATAATAATTAAGAATAGTGATAATTAGTAATAACGAATAATAATGATTAATAATACTTAGTAATTAATAATAATGGTTAACATTAATAATAATAATGATTAACAGTAATAGCAGTAATTGTAAGCTTAATTTTCTTGTCAGCGTGAACAATAAAACATGTTACATACTGTGTATTGTCGCGGTCTTTGGCCAGTTTAATCAAGCATGCTAATAGCTGCGGTTGAGCTAAGTGCCTAGTTCATCGTCCTTAGATGGTCGTTAGTCTTATACCAGTGCCGTTAAGAGCCGGTATTTAGTGGATCCAGTTATGCTAACGTCCGTATGAATCTTCTTTAGAGTTGTTACTATGTCAGTGGCTGCACTGTGTGCGTGTATGTACGTGTATGTGTATTTGTAGCTGGTGAAGATGATAATATGATATGTGGTGGCCTAGTGGCTACACAGTCACGAACCTGCAACAGGAGCTAGGCCGCCGTTCACGCACGTGCAAGCAAGTGCACGTGCACGTACACGCACACACACACACACACACACACACACACACACACACACACACACACACACACACACACACACACACACACACACACACACACACGGTAACAGAAGACAGGAGAGAGAGGGATGGGTAGATTACATTTTCTTAAAGCACTACCATGGACAGGGAATATCTGTTCACAAGGATCAGTCATAGGGCCGGTGCTATTTCTTGTATACGTGAATAAGTACAAAAAGTACAGTCAGGGGTATCCCTATTCGCTGACGACATGAAACTAATGAGAATGCAAGCGGACGAGGAGCAGGAAAGGCTACAAATGGATCTGGACAGGCTGCAAGCCTGGTTTGACAAATGGCTCCTGGAGTTCAACCCCACCAAGTGCAAAGTTATGAAGCTTGGGGAAGGGCAAAGAAGATAGCAGACGGAGTACAGTACACAAGGCTCGTGTAGTCAGTAGTCTTTATACCCCATTAACCAGCCTAACACGAGAAATCCGGATTTCTATTCAGTGAAGGTAAGAAGGAGAGGAGAACCCGGAGAGTGCATAAAAGTGGCTAGAGTCAGGTTGAACATTCAAATGGTATAAAATACCGACTGGTTGTTAGGTAAGACACATGTGCAACAGTTAGGTATCTTTAGGATGGAGCCTCCTGGAGTTATATAAGGCTCCATCCTGTCACTTCAACTCCATATTGTTTCAGACTATGGAACAATACTCTTCTCCAGACTGAGGGACTGACCACCTCAAAACTTCAAGGGTGATGGACTGATTACATCGTCTTCAAGTATCTTCTGCTTCTGTCAACTTTTCTGTACCCGACTGAAGAAGCCCACTGTGTAGGCGAAACGTTTCGAAATAAAGATACCTAACTGTTGCATATGTGTCTTACCTAGAGTCAGGTTGTTTGAAATGCGAGGAGCCTCTCGGGCCGTTTGAATGGGGCAAGGGGGAAGTAGGATGTTATGTTAGTTTTTTAAAAACATGGAAAATAATTTATTACGGGCAGTGGTGGTACTTCTTTGTCAACACCAGGTCCGGGAGATGGGAGAGACACGTGGGAACCAAATGGTTTACTGCGGCCGGTACTAAAGAAAAGATTCAAGTTATAGAACAAGCCTGTGGGTGAGCGAGACATGTGCAACAGTTGTTTATGAAGAATTAAGATACATGTGTAACATCTGGGTGTCTTTTATTTGTAGACGTTTCTTCAAGACGACAGTGCTCTTAAACTTCAAGGCTGAGGGAGAGTGCTCTTAAACTTCAAGGCTGAGGGAGAGTGCTCTTAAACTTCAAGGCTGAGGGAGAGTGCTCTTAAACTTCAAGGCTGAGGGAGAGTGCTCTTAAACTTCAAGGCTGAGGGAGAGTGCTCTTAAACTTCAAGGCTGAGGGACAGTGCTCTTAAACTTCAAGGCTGAGGGACAGTGCTCTTAAACTTCAAGGCTGAGGGAGAGTGCTCTTAAACTTCAAGGCTGAGGGAGAGTGCTCTTAAACTTCAAGGCTGAGGGAGAGTGCTCTTAAACTTCAAGGCTGAGGGAGAGTGCTCTTAAACTTCAAGGCTGAGGGAGAGTGCTCTTAAACTTCAAGGCTGAGGGAGAGTGCTCTTAAACTTCAAGGCTGAGGGACAGTGCTCTTAAACTTCAAGGCTGAGGGACAGTGCTCTTAAACTTCAAGGCTGAGGGAGAGTGCTCTTAAACTTCAAGGCTGAGGGACAGTGCTCTTAAACTTCAAGGCTGAGGGAGAGTGCTCTTAAACTTCAAGGCTGAGGGACAGTGCTCTTAAACTTCAAGGCTGAGGGACAGTGCTCTTAAACTTCAAGGCTGAGGGAGAGTGCTCTTAAACTTCAAGGCTGAGGGACAGTGCTCTTAAACTTCAAGGCTGAGGGACTGATTACCTCATGTCTTGTATATACTTATACAGTCATTGTATTGATAAAGCCGCTGGATGGCGAAATGTCTACAAATAAAGATACCCAGTTGTTGCACGTGTCTAATTTTTCTTCTTGTCGGTACTGCATACCATTCGTGTACAGTAGTTAATCTTCATTGTCGAAACGTTTCGAGGCTTTGGAGCTGAACGCTAAGGGACTAACCTCCTCAGAATTATTCTTCAAGGTCTCTGTATTCGACTGAGCAAGTGAAACTTTTCGATAAACTTACCCAAGTGTTTGTAGATGAATGGTTCAGAGAAACGACATGTTGATAAATTAGACACATGTGCAACTCTTGGGTATCTTTATTGAGGAAACGTTTCGCCACACAGTGGCTTCATCAGTCCACACGTAGGAGAAACTTGAAGAACAGGAGGAGAATGAGGTAATCAGTCCCTCAACCTTGAGTCGATGTGTTCAGTCCATCAATCTTGAATAGAATACGGCATATGAGCGGAGAAGGACCTTATAAACCGTATGGCAGGAGAGGTGCAGCAGTCATAGGTGGTGTCACATTTGTTCAATGTGGAAGTAGGTCGTGCCCAAGAATTAGGCAAGCGAAGAATTCCTAAGTATTAAGATCACATTGAACAAATGTGACACCACCTATGACTGCTGCACCTCTCCTGCCATACGGTTTATAAGCTGCTTCTCCGCTCATATGCCGTATTCTACTCAAGACTGATGGACTGAACACATCGACTCAAGGTTGAGGGACTGATTACCTCATTCTCCTCCTGTTCTTCAAGTTTCTCCTACGTGTGGACTGATGAAGCCACTGTGTGGCGAAACGTTTCCTCAATATAGATACCCAAGAGTTGCACATGTGTCTAATTTACCCAAGTGTCTTACTCATCTGTTACTGTTATATATCATTAATATAATGAGAATAACTTTTCACTTATGTTAATGTTTTGCTCTTTGTAAAGCGATAATTTGAGAAGTCCTCATCCGATCGCCATAAAACTTTCAACGTTGATAAGGTAAGAATGCAACTCCTGAGCGGCTTCAAACTTAGTGTTGTATATGAAGATATAGGTCTCTGGGCGGTAACTAAAGAATGCCCCTTCTAAATGACTTTATACTTGTTTTTTGAGATAGCATGTGATTACCTTTTATCATTGGCTTCAACGCTGATGAAGATACATGGTATAAAATACCGACACGATGGAAAAAATAAATAAATGCAGTATAATGCGATCCCTTGTTGACTACGTTTTGCCCACACAGTGGACTTTATCGAGTCATAAACAGATCTACCTGGGTAAGGAGTTCATAAGTATATATAGGGAGGAGAGTCAGGTGGAGAATGTAGGGTAGGTTGGATTTGATACGAACCAGCACGAGATGTTCGAAAATGATGGGTACATATCGTATTATACCGAATTTGTGTTAAACGCTGATATTTAATTGCATTAAGAACTAGTGCCACACTCTGTATTATTCCTTTTGTTGCATTGAGATAGAGACTAGAGATTGAGCAACAAATCTTCACTGCTCTCATGAATTCAGTCCAGCATGTAGATTACTGGGAACATGTAAAGCCGCTCGATCTGTAGTATTATTTAGAACGTAAGCGAGAAAGATTCATTGTACATACTTGTAAAATTTTATAGAGGGACTGATTCCAAATCTGCACACACAGATCACTCCCTACAGACGTAAGATGCCTGGCAGATGATGCAAAATACCTCTAATGAAAAACAGGGGTGCAGTGAGTACACTAAGGGTAAACTCAGTAAGCGTAAAGAGGCCAAGACTTTTCAGTACGCTTTCTTTGTACATAAAGGGAATTACCAACGAAACCTTGGCTGTCTTCAAGAGAAAATTGGACAAATTCCTCAAGTTAGTTTCTGATCAGCTGGGCTGTGGCGCACACACTGGACTTTGTACGGACCGAAACGTCGTCATAAGCTTCTTTGTCCTATGTGCGGGTTATTTGTGAATTGTGTATAGCACTAACAACCAGGTTGATCAGATCATCCACCAAGAGGTTTGGTCTCGGATCGGGTCGCGGGGGCATTGACCCCTCGGAACGCTTTGGATCGCGCAAACAGACTAACAAAGACGGATAGATTAACCTAGGGAAAGGGAAGTTGTAAAACAAATATATAAATTGAAATTGTGCTGGGAGTCTCGACTTGTTTTGACAATAGAAGGAAGTTCTATGACTGCGTCCTGGATCCGGGAGTCGCTGGTGGCTCCCTCGTCGTTAAGGGCGACCAGTTCGCTAGTTCTTGCTGGCATATTCGACCAGCGTTGCAACAGTGGTGTAACATGTTTTTGCGTAATCATCGTGGGAAGGCAGAGTGCACTGGGCGGTCAGCCTTAAGGGTTGGAATTAAGTCTCTTTGGTGACTGGGTGAGCGACCTCTATGTGTACTTGTGTTTGCATGGGTCGAGTCATAACTTCTGGCTCCTTCTCTTAGCTGTTACCGTCAGGCTTTCCTAATTCCTCGCCTTCACGGCCTGAGTCATACCTGAAGCTCTCACCTTGAGGGGGCAGTGTTCCCCTCCCCCCTCGGAACCATCATCAGTTAGGTATAACCACTTGTGAGCAACATTAGGTATCTTTTTTGTAACGTTTCGCCTGCCAACATTAGGACATACTTAACAGTAACGAGTACAGAAGGAGGCGAAAAGTTTGGGAATAACCTATCTTTAACTGTTGCTACTGTCTCAGTTATTCTAGACTTTGTATTGATAAAGCCATTAATTCAATAAGATACCACTTTGTGTGTCTAATCTGCGTTCAACATTCGTACCCGATACACTTCTGGACAGCGAGTAGATTTTCCAATTTCGCTGCCGTGCCTCTTCAGTCGAGACAGGGAGGCGAAATGTTCGGAATAAAGATATCCTAACTGTTGCACATGTGCCTTTCAACTTGTCGACATTGTATACCATTATCATGTTCCACTTTGTGTAGTCAACTGCGTTCAACATTCTACCCGAACACTGAAGGAGAATTTTCTAATGTCCTCGTCTCTCGTCTGGATCTTGGGGTGCTCAGTGTGCGGGTTGAGGTCGCTACCAGTTGATCCACGGACATCTGCAGCTCCACTAGCTGATGT
>NW_026503551.1:0-10673 GCF_026875155.1 Cherax quadricarinatus
TGGGTTCGGACCAGTAAAGGGGTTCGCCCAGTCAAGGGTTCGGCCCACAAGGGTTGGGACCAGTCAAGGGTTCGACCAGTCCGGGGTGGGACCATAAAGGGGTTCGACCAGTAAAGGGGTTTGGGACCGTCGGGTTCGGCCCAGCCCTCTGTCTGACGGGGGTTCACTTTTTAAAACCTACGGGTCGGGATTGAGCAACACAGAAGGATCTACGGAAATTATCTACCCAGAAATTTATGTGTTTTTGATACAAAAGTAAATTGGTGTTGAAGAGGGGGTTCGCGGCATTACAATGACGAACTGTCGCCCTCCACCCTTGTTTATCAATCGCTTTTCTACTCTCTATTTTTTTTCCGCTCCCCCACAATAAATGCATATTTCATAAGTTGAGGTGAAAATTTTGGAAAAGGACGCTTTTTCTGTAGATAATTCTTCCGTTGTGTATATTGCCCCGCGGGTAACTGCAGGTTTTTTGAAATTCCAGATGCGGGATTTCAAGAAAAGAAACAAATGAAAGCACCCCCACTCCACTAATACCTTTAATATGGTTAGTTTACTAAAACTGTATTCGCATTCACTGGTTCACTAGATATATGCGAGTACACTACAGGCCCGGGAAGATTATTAAAAACAGCTGACCTTGTAATTTTGGGGCGACTTCTGGCACCCCCCTCTATGGCTTATCACTCATTTACAAATTCACCTTTTTTCAAATGACACTTTGCTTTATATCAATATACTGGGGACCACTGTAGTATACACTAACACATTAACTCAATGCTTTCAGGGACTTTTCTTTCCTCTGACAAAAGTTCAATTATTTATTTTTTTTTTCACACGGGACCGGGCCTATGACCCCCTCTGGCAAAACTCGCTAGGTAGTGAAACTAATTCCCCTTTTTGACTCGTATAAATTTTTTCCCGCCCAAGTTTGGGTTTCCAGGGCTAGAGGGTTATCGTATAGGATGATGACACAAATAAAGTTCTACCGTAATGCAATTCCGTTTTTACAACCATTTAGTCTGTGTGCTTTTCCTCTGGGCACTTGGGAAAATTCATTTTGACGTGCTGGGTTTTTTCTCAACTTTTTAATACCGATACAGGTTTCTCTCAAAATCCCACAGTACTAAAATCCAAACTCCTTCCCTGTTAAGCTTTTGTAGATCGGGGCAGCCAGAATAATTTGAGAGCTTTCATTTTGATTAACCCAACGTCGGGGGAATTTCTCTACAAAAAACATGGGTTCGCATAATCAATTAAGACCCAAAATAGCCCAGTACACCATTGTCACGATTCCACATTAGCTCCATAGTTGGGGGTTTTAACCAAACATTGCACCATAGTTGGGGGTTTTACCCGCAACATTAGCACAAAGTTGGGGGGTTTTAGCCAGCAACATTTGCACCAAAGTTGGGGTTGTAGCCAGGAACAGCTTTGAGAGCATTTCTTAATTAGTTGTGGTACAGTGGATTTGTTAAAAGGTACATCTACACCAAGATATCTGTAAGTTTTAACGTAGCTAATGATTTCACCCTGCAAATAGATGGGTGGGGGATGTCGTTTGCTTGTTAATCTTTGTTTTAGAGGAAGTTTATTATGAGGCCTAGTCGATTACAAATTGCTTGAACTTCTTTAAGAATGGTATTCATGTTCTTATGCCCTGTTGTATGGATCATGATATCATCACATAGCTTATAGCTATATGTTTAGGTGAGGCAGGTAAAACCCATTTAGGAGAGCATTAATCAGAATATTAAATAGCAGGGGACTAAGAACCCCTCCCTGCGGTAGTAACCTATAGACATTTCTTTTGACTCACTTCTAAAGCCTTGGTAAAGGACAGAGGAACTCTGTTTGACAGGTATCTTATTATCCGCAGAGTAAGCTAATACCAATATTCATTTTGGTTAGTTCATGTAGTATAAAAGGTTCTGTTCGCAATATCAAATGCAGATTTTTGATCAAGAAAAGTGGTTTAAAAATAGTAGAGGTGTGTGCAGTGAGAAAGGTGGAAATACAGTTCGCACACTTTTACCCTTTTATGAACCCCTAGAGGTAGGGGGAAAAATTGATGTCTGATTCTGTAGTACAGTCTGTTTAAATATCATTCTTTCAAAAGTTTTACAAAGACAACTAGTTAAGGAGACGGTCGAAATGTATCAGGCTGTTGGGTTAGGGATAGGCACAATGAGACTATTGGTCCAGGAAGTAGGAAGAACGCCCTCAATGTAACTGAGATTATACAGTGCCAACAAAGGGTTATCAGGCACGTGCCTTAGAGTTCTGAGAATATCATAGGTTATACCATCCTATGGTGTCAAAGTATATGCAAGCGATTTTTCCATAAACATTTTTAATCTCTATGCCCCAGCGAACCAGCTTCGACCTGATGCTTTACCAGATCGCATCAATAGTGAACCTACCATCATTTTTGGAGACTTTAATGCCAGACATAAGAATATTGGTGGGTCTATAACAAACACCAATGGAACTAAACTAGTGAAATTGCTAAATGAGCATGATAATGTCCGAATTGTGGGCACTACTGAGCCTACTCACATATATGGTGCCATACTAGATCTGTGCCTTGGATTAGTACATCGTATACGATGTATGACTCTGTCATAGTTGGTGCATCTTCTATCTGATCACTTCCCAAGACTAACAACTGTCAATCTTGATCACTTCTCCAGCAATCAAGGAGCTAAATACAGAAGGAGGAAACTTATTCTCAAACCAGAACACAGTGATAACTTTATTAACCACTTGGATCAATGGTATAAGAATTACGAGCCCATTGGCACACAAAAATTTAATAAACAAATTTAGTTCCACTATTGGGGGCCTCCCTCAAAAGATCAAGTGGGCGGGAAATAGGAAACAAAGCCCCTCCACTATAAAAAAAAATTTAAAAAACCAATTTTAAACGCTATAATGATCCACAGCCCCAATTCAAAACACATGAAGCTGGGGAGGTTTGGAAAACCATACCGGAATGTGGAACCCCAGCCCTGCTCAGAACTTTCCCAAAGCTGCATAAAAAATTTGAAGGTTTAAAAAGAAAGGGAATTAGGCAACAGGAATGGGAACAATTTTTTTGGGGGTTAAAAAGACCCAAACCCCTTTAATTTTGGGTTTGGGGAAAAAGTTTATAAAAAAATAACCGGGAAAAAAAGACTGGAAAAGGGTTGCTCCCCCCTTTTCCCTTTTGGGGGAAAAACAAAGGGCCTCAAAAATTTGGGACGGGCCCAAAAACATCCGGGAATGAAAACCTTCCATCTATTTTTAAAAAAAAATTGGGAGAGTACTTTGAAAAAATTTTGGAAATAAAAAATTTTATGACCCCAAAATATTGATGAGAGTAAGGGGGCCTCTTTACCGAGTATGAATTAGATAATAAAATTAAAAAAAGGTCGAACATGTAAACGGGCCCTGGTTTTAATTCCGGGGGAGTGTCCCTTTTTCGAGATTTTTAAAACCAATGACCTTGTGAGCATTTATTCGAATTTTTTAGAGCCCCCTCGGGAAACCTCCTATACTCAAAACCCAAATGGCCTTCCAAATAATCATAAGTCTTATAAAAACCATCCCTAAAACAATGTTTTCAAAACCTTCGAACATTGAAACGCACGCCCAGATGGGGCCCTGGGCCTATAAAAAAACCCAACTTCCCCTAAAAATGTGACCCTTTTCCCAAATTCCCCTTGCGGTCCCAAGTTTATTATTATTATTTTTTAAAGGGGGGAAAGCGCAAAAACCGGAGGATTTATACAGCCCCCTGGGGGGGGGGATGGGGGAAGGGATTCAGGCTTAATTCGGGGAACGGGAAAGGACTTTTTCCAAATTTCCCCTAAACCCAAGAGCCCCCTCCCCAACAAAAGGGAAAAACCTTTCCCCTTGGGGGAGGGGTGCCGCCAGAGAGCGTAGGCCAGAGTGCGGAAAAACAGAGGGAAAAAAAATTGTCAACGGCCCTCAAGGGCTCCACCCACTTAGCCGGGCGGGAGGGACAAAAATGGAATTTTAAGGGTATCCAGAACTGGGCAGATCGCGCCCCCTACCCCTTTGCATAGGGCGAAAGGATTTATTTCAGTGTTGGGCTGCTACATCTGTAGGGACAGTTTCCCCGTACCACACAGGCCAAAATTAATGGGCAAATATGTGCAAGGGAGAAAAATTGTTTGCTTTTTTTTGGTTCAGCAAGGAAAGAGGGATGAAACTTTCCCCCTTGCACTATTTATGAATTGGGATGAAACCCAATAACAAAGGGTAGCATTGAAAATTGGGTTGGTAAAATTTGTTTGGTTAGTGGGTTGAATTCCCAGGGGACCTGTAGAAAGGGGCCAAAAAGGCCTCCCTGCAGTGTTCCTCCTTTTTTTATGTTCTTATTTTCTTAACCCCACGTCGCCTGGTGAGGATGGTATTATTTCAACTTTCCCTCGTTTGCTGTGTCGAGAAAACCCAGGTAATTTTTTTACTTGAATTATAAAACATGAGTTATGTAAATGGGGCGCCTCCCAAAAACCCTGAACCCAAACGCCTTTTAAATTCCCATTCAAAACCAATCAACAAAATCATTTCCCAAAATACCCCTTTACTAGCTGTTTTTGTTAAAACATTCGAAAGCATGATTTTTAAAATGTCTTTTCCCACAGAATTAAGCAATTCTTGCCCCCCCGGTTGCATGGTTTTCTGATGGAAGGGAGTGTGCATCTTGGGCCTTACCACTTTTTTCATCTGCCCCACTGACAGCTCATACACTCCCTTTCCCTTGATTTAAAACCCGCTTTGATGTACCCCAACAGACATGAAATTATTAGTGAATTGCCAAAATTGGATTTTGGAGGATGGTTTTCCGTGGTTTAAAAGGTCCTGTCCAAACGAAAGTGTCTGGGGTTTTTCCCCGGGGAATAAAAGTGTAACAAAAGATTTTAAATTTATTGGAAACCCAAAAAGGGAGGTTGCTTAGTCCCCCCCTCTTCAATTTCTAATTAATCCCTTATTAATGCTTTTTGCCTACCCGCCCCATCATTATATGGTTAGTTTTGTGTGACTTTAATGATTTCAACCCCCGGATTCCCCCCAAACCCCCAAAACATTTTTAAATATGTATACCCCGTGGCGGGGTTCCGGGGGTTAAAAATTTTTCAGGGGAATAAAACAAAAGAAATCAACAGGCGTCCCCCTCGAAAGGAGGCACATTTGGGTAGTTTCCCGTTGATGAGGGGCTTTTTCTAGAATATGTAAGCAAAATACAGGTATCTGGGGGTTTTTTGAGGTTCCATTTACTTGGACCGGTTGTAAGGGGGAATTTGTCCCCAATACAAAAAAAGGGCCCTGAGACCCATTTGGTTGTGGTTTGGGGTTTTCCCCCGGGTTTTATGGTGCTAATGGTTAAAAATTTGGTAAACATGTTTTATTTTTTCTTATTTTAAAGGATCTTTGGTTGATTTTGCCGGCCCCCACTTTTTTCCCTCGGGGGTCTGACTGGAAGTTTGGGAGGGGCTGGAAAAAACTGCAAAACGAAAAAAAATGGGACCCCCTGGGATCCCCCTCGTACTCCCAAAAATTTTTAAAAATTAGGGGGAAAAAACCCAAAATTTTCCCAAAGCATTAGAGATGGTTTTTTGAAAGAAATACCCTTTTTGGGTGTCAATATGCTTAGGCAAACCCTTTTAAAAACCCTGCACAAAAGCCCCCCCAAACTTTTCAGCACTGGGAAACCCACCCTTTCCAGAGGGATGGGAAAAAAATTTAAAAACCGCCCTACCTTGAACCAGCTACGTGATCTTGCCCTTTTTGGCAACAGAGCCCCATTTCCTGCCCCAGGGGAATATTCCCCCCTTCCAAATTACATTCCCCTTTTCCCCCCAAAATTTCTTTAAATAAAACCCAAAGCTTCGTTTTGGGAAAAGCCAAACATTTTCCCTTAAAGCTGTACTGAAAATTTAGTCACACAGAACACTCTTTCAAAAAAATTTATTTCTTTGGGAGGGGTTCTGTTCCCAAGTCCACGGGTGCAGCTGGTAGTGCTTTTTGTCATACAGGTGATGGCTTTCACAAAGAAATTGGAGCAAACCCCTCAAAAAATTGGGCCTCTACCCCCAAACAGAAATGGTTTTCCCTTCCCCCTTGGACTCAAATGCGCCTTTTTTTAAGGTTGACACTTTTAAATTTTAATGATTCTTTTGTTTAGTTAGCCGTTTGGAACAAAATACGGAAAGAATTTAAAAAAACTTTATTGACTTAAGACTTGGGGGGATTGAAAAAGTAGTCCATTTATCATCATTCCATTATGAGGAGGGCCCCAAAAGTCTATGGTGAAACCAACAAAAATAAGAGGGGCTCTTGGATGTTCACTACTTCCCCGGGTCCGGGTGGGTTACAAGTTCTATGGGAGGTTAAATCCCCACCACCCGATGTAGACCAAAGGAAAAAGTTAAAAATTGCCAGAAAGGGGCTTTTGTCACAACCTTGCATATTATGTATGGAGTGTGACAAATTAATGAATTTGAAACAACTCACTAGAAATTTTCAAGAAAAGAAAAAAATTTTATTCCCCAGGGGGTATATTACAGACCATTCTGGAGAAATACCCGGAAATTTTTCTAGCTGGAAATAATTTAACCATTTTGTGTGTGTGTGTGTGTGTGTGTGTACTCCCTATTTGTTCTCACCTATTTGTGGTTGCCGGGGTTTTGAGTCCCAGCTCCTGGCCCCGCCCCTTCCGGGTTTTCTACTAGGCCCTCTCTCTCCCGTTCCCATGAAATTTTATCAAACTGTCTTAAAATGTGTATGGTTCCGGCCCCCAATCGTCATTTTCTGGCTATTCCATGCCTTTTCCCAATCTATGACTGAAAAAATATTCTACTATCTCTCGATCAATTTTTGTCTTCAACTTCCCAAATTTTGGCCTTTTTGGGTTTTTGTGCCCCTCCCGGGAAAAATCCTGTCTTTGTCCCCCTTGTCTATTCCACGCAGTATTTTATATATGTGTGTGTGTGTGTGTGTGTGTGTGTGTGTGTGTGGTGTGTGTGTGTGTGTGTGTGTGTGTGGTGTGTGGTGTGTGTGTGTGTGTGTGCGTGGGTGTGTGTGTGTGTGTGTGTGTGTGTGTACTCACCTAGTTGTACTCATCTAGTTGAGGTTGCGGGGGTCGAGTCCGAGCTCCTGGCCCCGCCTCTTCACTGATCGCTACTAGGTCACTCTCCCTGAGCCGTGAGCTTTATCATACCTCTGCTTAAAGCTATGTATGGATCCTGCCTCCACTACATCGCTTCCCAAACTAATCCACTTACTGACTGTGTGTGTACTCACCTAGTTGACCTAGTTGAGGTTGCAGGGGTCGAGTTCAAGCTCCTGGCCCCGCCTCTTCACTGGTCGCTACTAGGTCACTCTCCCTGAACCATGAGCTTTATCGTACCTTTGCTTAAAGCTATGTATGGATCCTGCCTCCACTACATCGCTTCCCAAACTATTCCACTTCCTGACTACTCTGTGGCTGAAGAAATACTTCCTAACATCCCTGTGGTTCATCTGTGTCTTCAACTTCCAACTGTGTCCCATTGTTGCTGTGTCCCATCTCTGGAACATCCTGTCTTTGTCCACCTTGTCAATTCCTCTCAGTATTTTGTATGTCGTTATCACGTCCCCCCTATCTCTCCTGTCCTCCAGTGTCGTCAGGTTGATTTCCCTTAACCTTTCCTCGTAGGACATACCTCTTAGCTCTGGGACTAGTCTTGTTGCAAACCTTTGCACTTTCTCTAGTTTCTTTACGTGCTTGGCTAGGTGTGGGTTCCAAACTGGTGTCGTATACTCCAATATGGGCCTAACGTGTACAGGGTCCTGAACGATTCCTTATTAAGATGTCATAATGCTGTTCTGAGGTTTGCTAGGAGCCCATATGCTGAAGCAGTTATTTGGTTGATGTGCGCTTCAGGAGATTTACCTGGTGTTATACTCACCCCAAGATCTTTTTCCTTGAGTGAGGTTTGTAGTCTCTGGCCCCCTCTCCCAGGCTTATATACCCAACGAGACCCCCCCCCATGCCCTGTCTCGACCTCCCCTCTGCCCATCGGCGCAGACACAGAGGTTCCCTGTTGGTTCTCTTCTCATGTATATTTACATTATAAAAAATATACAATATAATTTGGGAATGTTGTATATCGGCCTCAATTCGTAACGTAGAAATTGCTAACACATTCCTGCTAAAGAATTGGGATAATTATTATTTTTTTTTATTATCACAGTGGCCGATTCCCACCAAGGCAGGGTGGCCCGAAAAAGAAAAACTTTCACCATCATTCACTCCATCACTGTCTTGCCAGAAGGGTGCTTTACACTACAGTTTTTAAACTGCAACATTAACACCCCTCCTTCAGAGTGCAGGCACTGTACTTCCCATCTCCAGGACTCAAGTCCAGCCTGCTGGTTTCCCTGAACCCCTTCATAAATGTTACTTTGCTCACACTCCAACAGCACGTCAAGTATTAAAAACCATTTGTCTCCATTCACTCCTATCAAACACGCTCACGCATGCCTGCTGGAAGTCCAAGCCCCTCGCACACAAAACCTCCTTTACCCCCTCCCTCCAACCTTTCCTAGGCCGACCCCTACCCCGCCTTCCTTCCACTACAGACTGATACACTCTTGAAGTCATTCTGTTTCGCTCCATTCTCTCTACATGTCCGAACCACCTCAACAACCCTTCCTCAGCCCTCTGGACAACAGTTTTGGTAATACCCGCACCTCCTCCTAACTTCCAAACTACGAATTCTCTGCATTATATTCACACCACACATTGCCCTCAGACATGACATCTCCACTGCCTCCAGCCTTCTCCTCGCTGCAACATTCATCACCCACGCTTCACACCCATATAAGAGCGTTGGTAAAACTATACTCTCATTACATTCCCCTCTTTGCCTCCAAGGACAAAGTTCTTTGTCTCCACAGACTCCTAAGTGCACCACTCACTCTTTTTCCCTCATCAATTCTATGATTCACCTCGTCTTTCATAGACCTATCCGCTGACACGTCCACTCCCAAATATCTGAATACGTTCACCTCCTCCATACTCTCTCCCTCCAATCTGATATCCAATCTTTCATCACCTAATCTTTTTGTTATCCTCATAACCTTACTCTTTCCTGTATTCACCTTTAATTTTCTTCTTTTGCACACCCTACCAAATTCATCCACCAATCTCTGCAACTTCTCTTCAGAATCTCCCAAGAGCACTGTGTCATCAGCAAAGAGCAGCTGTGACAACTCCCACTTTGTGTGTGATTCTTTATCTTTTAACTCCACGCCTCTTGCCAAGACCCTCGCATTTACTTCTCTTACAACCCCATCTATAAATATATTAAACAACCACGGTGACATCACACATCCTTGTCTAAGGCCTATTTTTACTGGGAAAAAATTTCCCTCTTTCCTACATACTCTAACTTGAGCCTCACTATCCTCATAAAAACTCTTCACTGCTTTCAGTAACCTACCTCCTACACCATACACTTGCAACATCTGCCACATTGCCCCCTTATCCACCCTGTCATACGCCTTTTCCAAATCCATAAATGCCACAAAGACCTCTTTAGCCTTATCTAAATACTGTTCACTTATATGTTTCACTGTAAACACCTGGTCCACACACCCCCTACCTTTCCTAAAGCCTCCTTGTTCATCTGCTATCCTATTCTCCGTCTTACTCTTAATTCTTTCAATTATAACTCTACCATACACTTTACCAGGTATGCTCAACAGACTTATCCCCCTATAATTTTTGCACTCTCTTTTATCCCCTTTGCCTTTATGCAAAGGAACTATGCATGCTCTCTGCCAATCCCTAGGTACCTTACCCTCTTCCATTCATTTATTAAATAATTGCACCAACCACTCCAAAACTATATCCCCACCTGCTTTTAACATTTCTATCTTTATCCCATCAATCCCGGCTGCCTTACCCCATTTCATTTTACCTACTGCCTCACGAACTTCCCCCACACTCACAACTGGCTCTTCCTCACTCCTACAAGATGTTATTCCTCCTTGCCCTATACACGAAATCACAGCTTCCCTATCTTCATCAACATTTAACAATTCTCGAAATATTCCCTCCATCTTCCCAATACCTCTAACTCTCCATTTAATAACTCTCCTCTCCTATTTTTAACTGACAAATCCATTTGTTCTCTAGGCTTTCTTAACTTGTTAATCTCACTCCAAAACTTTTTCTTATTTTCAACAAAATTTGTTGATAACATCTCACCCACTCTCTCATTTGCTCTCTTTTTACATTGCTTCACCACTCTCTTAACCTCTCTCTTTTTCTCCATATACTCTTCCCTCCTTGCATCACTTCTACTTTGTAAAAACTTCTCATATGCTAACTTTTTCTCCCTTACTACTCTCTTTACATCATCATTCCACCAATCGCTCCTCTTCCCTCCTGCACCCACTTTCCTGTAACCACAAACTTCTGCTGAACACTCTAACACTACATTTTTAAACCTACCCCATACCTCTTCGACCCCATTGCCTATGCTCTCATTAGCCCTTACAATTCAGCAACCAGGTTGGAAAAATAGAGAACTTCAATGAATCCTTTCCAACACACCATAGTTAGGTTATGCTTACCCATAATGTACAGTAGTTTTTTTCATGACCACTAAAACATA
>NW_026503553.1:0-10154 GCF_026875155.1 Cherax quadricarinatus
ACAAAAAACGTAGTGATGTACAGTGAAAATAGAGTGTCAACACAACACACAGTAGTGATGGTGACACAGTAGTGTGGTACAGTGAATAGGGTGTCAACACAAACACCACAAGTATGTGGTGACCGTAGTGATGGTACAGTGAACTAGAGTGTCAACACAACACCACAGTAAGATAATGACCACAGTAGTGATTGGGACAGTGAACTAGAGTGTCAACACAACACCACAGTAAGATTGACACAGTAGTGATGGTACAGTGAAACTAGTGTCAACAACAACACCACAGTAGTGTTTGGTGACACAGTAGTGATGGTACAGTGGGAAATAGAGTGTCAAAAACAACACCACAGTAGTGATGGTGACACAGTAGTGATGGTACAGTGAACTAGAGTGTCAACACAACACCACAGTAGTGATGGTGACAGTTGGATGGTACAGTGAACTAGAGTGTCAACACAACACCACAAGGGGTAGTGATGGTACAGTGAACTAGAGTGTCCAACACAACACCACAGTAGTGATGGTACAGTGAACTGAGTGTGCACAAAACCACAGTAGTGTGGTGACCCCAGTAGTGTGATGGTACAGTTAATAGAGTGTCCCAAAACAACACCACAGTAGTGATGGTGACCGTAGTGTGGTACAGTACTAGAGTGTCAAAACACACCCCAGTATGATTGGTGACACGTAGTGATGTCAGTGAACTAGAGTGCAACACAACCCACAATAGTGGGTGGTGTCACAGTAGTGATGGTACAGTGAACTAGAGTGCCAACTCAACACCACATAGTGATGGTGGGCACAGTAGTGATGGTACAGGTGGGAACAGAGTGTCAACACAACACCTCAGTAGTGATGGATGACCAGTAGTGATGGACGTGTGACTAGAGTGTCAAACACACATAATAGTTGGTGGTGGTACAGTGACAAGTTAGTGTCAACACAACTCACAGTAGTGATGGTAAGTAAAAGTGTAAAAACCCCCCTGGTTTTGGGACAGTTGATGTAAAACCCCCGGGGTGGTGGGCGGGGGGGGGTTTTTGGGGGGGGAAATGGGGGTTTTTCGTGGGGGGGGGTGAAATAGGTAAAAACCCCGTGGTTAAAGTGGGGGGGTGGGAGGGGTGTCCCCAAAAAGGGGGGGGGGTTTGGGGGGGTTTTTATTTTTTTGTTGGGGGGTTTTTGGGGGGGGTTTTGTTGTTTTTGGGTTTTCCCCCCCCCAAAAATCCGTGGGTGTTTTGGGGTGTGTGGGTAAAAAAAGTGTGTGGGGGGAAATTAGTGGGGGGAATTGTGGGGGTAACAAAAAACCACAGTAGTGAGGTACAGTGAACTAGGGTCAACAAACCCCACAGTGTGATTGGACACAGTAGATGGTCAGTGAAAAAAGGTGTAAACACAACACCACAGTTGTGGTGACCAGTAGGGGGTGGTAAAAAGTGAAAAAGTGTAACAAACCCCAAAGCCCACCACACACCCAAATGTCACTGGTTTGACTGGGGCTTCCCCCACACCCAGACCCTTCACAATTTTCCCAAAAGACAGGGGACCATGGCACCACCTGTGAGGTCCCTGGGGTGATGAGAAAAGGGGACTCCGGGACTCCCCGGGCACCATGTTGACCACACAGCACCAGCACTGCCTGACCCTGGTACAGGTGTTCACCTGGGAGACAACTGGTGCCCTCCTTACCTTTTTTAGGGGATCCCACCACTCACATCTCCCATGGTTTACCCTTTTTTTACCCCCCCCTTCAACAGTTTAGTGTTTAGGTAGGAGGAGCCTGAGTGTTGTTCCAGTACACAAACAACACAACTGTCTGGTCAGTGTTGTGTTACCAACTCAGCTGGGAATGTGGAGTCTGTTGATTCCAGGCCAGTGATCCAGCCTGGCCAGTGATCTATGCTGGCCAGTGAATCACGGCCAGGCCAGGTAGTCAAGAAAGAACAGAGTGAGAGTGATCCAGCGCTCCAACACCTCGCTCAACTACACAACAAACATCATCACTTACATCTCACTTATTATATTGTTAACTTATTATAATTATAACTTTTAATTTTTATATTATTATAATTATTATGGTCATTTATTATTATTATTAGTAGTAGTATTAACTTTTATAAATTATAATCTCATAATTATTATAATAGGTAATAATTTTAATTAACTATCAATTCATATTTCACCTTCATTTATATTATTTATTATTATATTATTTTTATTATTATTATTATTATTATTATTACCTTATTATTCTTACTAATTTATTATTATTACTAATTTTATTTTATTATTATTTTTATTATTATTATTTTTACTTCTTATTATTACTAATATTATTATTATTATTATTAATTTTATTATGTTATTTTTATTATATTATTATTATTATTATTATTATTATTATTTATTATTATTATTATAAAACAGTCAATAATTATATTATTTGTACAAAAGTATATTTTTTTTTTATATAATTTTCTAATTCATTATAAATAAGAAGAAAATTGCAAAAGAAGAAAGAGTTAAGGTTATGGTGGGTTAACAAAAAGATTAGGTGATGAAGATTGAATTCAGATTGGGGAGAGAGTATGGAGGTAGGTGAATGTATTCAGATATTGGGGTGGTGGACGTGTCAGCGATGGGTGTATGAAAGATGAGGTGAGTCATAGAATTGATGAGCGAAAAAGATGTGTGTGGTGTGCTGCACTTAGGAGTCTGTGGAGACAAAAGAAGAACTTTGTCTCTTGGAAGGCAAAAGAGGGGAATGTATGAGACGTATAGTTTTA
Organism: Cherax quadricarinatus; assembly: GCF_026875155.1. Classification (NCBI taxonomy): domain Eukaryota; kingdom Metazoa; phylum Arthropoda; class Malacostraca; order Decapoda; family Parastacidae; genus Cherax; species Cherax quadricarinatus. Next base: position 2,784 of record NW_026503553.1, read on the forward strand.
CCAAACGCTCATATCTTTGGGTGTGAAGCGTGGGTGATGAATGTTGCAGCGTGGTGAAGGCTGGACGGCAGTGGAGCATGTCATGTCTGAGGGCAATGTTCTGTGGTGTGAATATAATGCAGAGATATCGTTAGTTTGGAAGTTAGGAGGAGGTGCGGGATTACAATACTGTCTGTCCAGAGGCTGAGGAAGGGTTGTTGAGGTGGTTAGGACTGTAGAGAGAATGGAGCGAAACAGAGTGACTTCAAGAGTGTTATCAGTCTGTAGTGGAAGAAGGCCTGGGTAGTGCGGATCGGCTAGGAAAAGTTGCGAGGGGGAGGGGTTAAAGGGAAGGTTTTGTGTGCTAGGGCTTGGAAACTTCCAAGCAGGCATGGTGAGCGTGTGTGATAGGAGTGATTGAGGACAAATGGTTTTTAATACTGGCGTGCTGTTGGAGTGTGGCTCAAGTAACATTTAGTGAGGGGTCAGGGAAACGGCAGGCGGACTTGAGTCCTGAGATGGGTAAGTACAGTGCCTGCACTCTGAGGAGGGGTGTTAATGTTGCACAGTTAAAAAATGTAGTGTATACACCCTTTGCCATTACAGTGATGGAGTGAATGATGGTGATAGTTTTTCTTTTTCGGGCCACCCTGCCTTGGTGGGTCCACCTGCCTTGGTGGGCCACCCTGCTTGGTGGGCCACCCTGCCTTGGTGGGCAACCCTGCATTGGTGGGCCCACCCTGCCTTGGTGGGCCACCCTGCATTGGTGGGCCACCCTGCCTTGGTGGGTATCGGCCAGTGTGATTATAGAAAGAAATTATAATAACAATTATCAAATATCAATAACAATCCTACTTCTTAATAAAATATTATTTTATTGTTAATGTTAAATTATTAACATTATAATTATTTAATAAATATTCTATTAAAATTAATAAATTTATAATTATGCAATGATTATTATTACAAATTATAAATAATAGTATTATTGTTTCATAACAATATTATAATAATAATTATAACTTTATTAATACAAGTACATGATACAAGTATACAAGTAACATTGTACAAGGTTTACAAAGTGCATGTCACAGGTAAAACACGTACATGTACAAGGTTATACAAGATACATGTCAAAGGTATACAAGTACATGTACAAGGTATACAAGTACATGTATCAAGGTATACAAGTCATGTACAAGGTAAAACAAGTACATGTACATGGGTTATACAAGTACCATGTACAAGGTATACAAGTACATGTTCGAGGTATACAAGTACATGTACAAGGTATAAAAGATACATGAAGAAGGTATACAAGTACATGTACAAGGTATACAAGTACTGTACAAGGGTAAACAAGTACATGTACAAGGTGTATACAAGTACATGTAACAGGTATACATTGTACATGTATACCAAGGTATATACAAGTACATGTACAAGGTAAGCAGAACTTGTACAAGGTATACAAAGTACATGTACAAGGTATACAAGTACATGAACAAGGGTATAACAAGTACATGTACAAGGTACTACTGTTACATGTACATGGTATTCAAAGTACAATGTACAAGGTACACAAGTACATGTACAAGGTATACAAGTGTACAATGTACAAAAGGTATAACATAGTTACATGATAAGGTTTTCAAGTACATGTACAAGGTATACAAGTACTATTTTACAAGAGGTATACAAGTACATGTACAAGGTATACAAGTACATGTAAAAGGTATACAAGTACATGTACAGGTATACAAGTACATGTACAGGTACACAGTACATGTACAAGGTATACAAGTAACATGTACAAGTACAACGTACATGTACAAGGTATACAAGTACATGTACAAGTATACAAGTACATGTACAAGGTACACAAGTACATGTACATGGTATATACAAGTACATGTACAAGGTATCTACATGTTCATGAACAAGGTATTCAAGTACATGTGCAAGGTACACAAGTACAATGTACAAGGTATCAAAAGCTACATGTAAGGTATACAAAGTACATGTACAAGGTATACAAGTAAATGTACAAGGTAACTAGTACATGTACTCAAGGTATACAAGTAAATGTAACACAGGTATACAAGTACATGTACAAGGTATCAAGTCTCTTGTACAGGCATACAGAGTAATGTACAAGTGTATACTAAGTAATTGTACAAGGTATACAAGTGTATGTACAAGGTATACAAGTACATGTACAAGGTATACAAGTATATTGCTACAAGGGTATTAAAAGTACATGTACAAGGTATACAAGTACATGTACAAGGTTTACTCAAGTAAATGTAACAAAGGTATACAAGTACATCAGTTACAAGAGGTATACAAGTACATGTTACAAGGTATACAAGTAATGTACAAGGTATACAAGTTGTATGTACAGGTATACAAGTACATGTAAAGGTATTACAAGTATATGCTACAAGTTATACAAGTACATGCTACAAGGTATACATGTACATGTAAAGTATAACAAGTACATGTACATGGTATACAAGTACATGTACAAGTATACAAGTACATGTACAGGTATAAAAGTACATGTACAAGGTATTACAAGTACATGTACATGGTATACAAGTACATGTACAAGGTTTACAGTACATGTAGAGTTATACAAGTACATGTCAAGGTAATACAAGTGTATGTAAAAGGATATACAAGTACTGTACAAAGTATACAAGTATATTGTACAAGGTACTACAAGTACATGTATAAGGTATACCAAGTACATGTACCAAGGTTATACAAGTGTATGTACATAAATTCAAATTTCAAATTCAACAGTTTATTCTCTATAAGGATTTACAATGGCTGAGTTTACAGAAATGTGGTTATTGTTTGGTTTGACATGTAGTAATATTGTGATTACCAGAGTGTACCACTTAGGTTTTTGACGTATTCAGTCACCTAAATTCTAGCGCCCTCAAATTAGGAGAGGAAAGTGGTAGGCCTACATTATGAAGAATGGGTCTATGTGGTCAAGTGTGCATGGTTCTATAATAATAGCCTGCAAGGCACACAGTGCGTAATGAGATAAAAGGAAAACTATTTGACTGTGTTTTTGGATATAAAACACCGACTTTGCACTGTTATTTTCGCATGGTATATTTATTGTTGTATTCTTGTTGTTCCTGGTCTCATTGTATTGAGAAATGTAAGAATGGAAGACACTATACAGATATTGAGATGATTTTGACTGGTTTTTACATGAAAAAGTACGCATTGAATAGAAGCTAAAGTAGCAGAAATGTTTGATTTTTACAAAGTTCAAAGTAAACAAATCATGCTAAGCGTCCAATACACGTCAACTGGTGAGTCTAATATTCTTTCACAAGTGCTCCGATATTATTTATACCATTTCTACACTAATGCAGTAGTCTGCATATCAGTAAATCGTATTTTTTTTGTTAGAATAAAAATTCAAAGTGGAAAGCAAAAAAATGTAAGAGGGGCCTGGGGACATGACTAATGAACAGAGAAAATGTTACTTGAGTGCCAGGAATGTCTTTCTTGTTTATTCCGGACCCTATTTGGAAATTGGCATCTTTTGAAATTTGTGTGAAACTTGCAAAATTGCTAAATTCTGACCACTGTATTGGATAGTTGAAATCAGTAAATTGGTGGTTTCTTGTACTCATTCGATAGAAAAAAATGGAGTTCTAGCAAAATAGTTATGATTTTTGTCAACTAGTACATTGGAATTGGCTGAAAATAGGGCTCAAAGTGGGCAAAATCGCCGATGTGTAAATATCGTCAAGACCACTAACTTTGCAGAGCATAATTCCGTGAGTTTTCGATCAAATTTCATACTTTTGGTGTCATTATGATCGGGAAAAGATTCTCTATCTTTTCATAAGAAAATTTTTTTTTTTTTTTTACAATTTGGGAGACCCTGAGAACAAGTCACTGAAAGGGCCTGTGGACTCTGAAAGGGTTAAAAGCATGTGATAGTGGCTTCTTGCAGTTCTTGATGAACACAGAGTTCCATGAGTCTGGGCCTGGGACAGAGTGAATGGGCCTGGGACAGAGTGAATGGGCATGTCATTTATCGCCTGTTCGAAGTCATTTGGCATCAGGATAACATCAGATAGGCTTGTGTTTACCAAATTCTGTTGTGCTCTCATAAAAACTTCATTTAGGTCTTCGATTCTCAGTCTGGTTAGTGGCTTGCTAAAAACTGAGTCATACTGGGACTTGAGTAGCTCACTCATTTCCTTGCTGTCATCTGTGTAGGACCCATCTTGGTTAAGTTGGGGCCCAATACTGGATGTTGTTCTCCACTTTGATTTGGCATAAGAAAAGAAATACTTTGGGTTTCTTTCAATTTCATTTATGGCTTTTAGTTCTTCCCGCAATTCCTGACTCCACAGTATTGGAGAGTGTAGGTGAAGGTGGGTAGATGCTGGTAGGGTAGTGTGTGGAGAGTGTGGGTGTAGGTGGGAAGGTGCTGGTGCCATAGTGGAGAGTGTAGTTGTAGGTGGGAAGGTGCTGGTACAATAGTGCGGAGAGTGTGGGTGTAGGTGGGTATGTGCTGGTACAGTAGTGGAGAGTGTAGGTTTAAGTGGGTAGGTGCTGGTACAATAGTTTGTAGAGTGTGGTGGTACAGTAAGAGTGGTAGTGTAATAAAGTACCTGGAGAGTGTGGTGGTACAGTAAGTGTGGTAATCTAATAAAGTACCTGGAGAGTGTGGTGGTTCAGTAAGAGTGGGAGAGTAATAAAAGATACCTGGAGGGAGGTGGTACAGTAAGAGTGGTAGTGAAATAAAATACCCGGAAGTGTGGTAGTACAAAAGAATGGTAGTGTAATAAAGTCCCTGTGAAGTTGTGTGTGGTACAGTAAGAGTGTAGTGTAATAAAGTACCAGGAGAGTGCGTGGTGGTTACAGTAAAGTGTTAGTGTAATAAAGCGCCAGAGAGTGGGTGTACAGTAAGAAGTTGTAGTGTAATAAAGTACCAGGAGAGTGTGGTGGTACAAAAGAGTTGTTTGTGTTATAAAGTACCTGGAGAGTGTGGTGGTAACATAAGAGTGGTGTGGTAATAAAGTCCCTGGAGAGGTGGGTGGTACAGTAAGAGTTGTAGTGTAATAAAGGTACCTGTGAGAGTGTGGTGGTACAGTAAGAGTGGTAGTGGTAATAAAGTACCTGAGAGTGTGGTGTACAGATAAGAGTTGTAGTGTAATCAAAGTATCCTGAAGTGTGGTGGTACAGTAAGAGTGAGTGTAATAAATGACCTGGAGAGTGTGGAGGTACAGTAATAGTGGTAGTGTAATAAAGTAAAAAAAACCTGGAGAGTGTGGTGGTACCAGAAGCATTTGTAGTGTAATAAATACCTGGAGAGTTGTGGTGGTACAGTAAGAGGATGGTAGAGTAATAAAGTACCTTGAGTGTGTGTGTACAGTAAGAGTGGTAGTGTATAAAGATACCTGGATAGTGTTGGCATGTGGGGGAAGTGTTTGGTGCTGGAGAACATGGAAACAGTTGACCATCTTGTAAAGTTATCCTGGAGTAGCGAGGTCCATCTTGGTCTTGCAGACACCACACACCAGGCCACCTCCACCAGCCTCATGATGCTCTCACTCATCCCACGAAGATGATCAACCTGTGGACAGTTACCACATTATCACCCTCTTCACAGTGTCACTGACCAGTGATCACCTGTGTACAGTATCACTACCATTAATCACCCATAGTGCGTCTCAAGCATCATTAAATACAAGTGTACAGTGTCACTATCAGTAGAGTATCAGCACCATTATGACAAGTGTCCAGTACCACCAATCACCCATATACAGTGCCAGCACCATTATCACAGTGTACAGTGTATATGATAAGTTTGCTTCCGCATGGATAGTGTTTTAAACAAAGTGAGAATGACAAAAAAGCCACTATATATGCAGAACATTTTGGCCACACTTAAGAGTAAAAAGGCAATAACATACAGTGTAAATTTAGGTTTTACAATTAATAAAATATAAGTGAATATTGTATTAGTTCAGACTACATGACTTTTAACAAGTTTTAAACTTGAGAGAATTACAAGTTTCATAATAAACCTAAAATCTTACAAAATTGTTAATGATCGTGAAAGTTACAGAAACGGTGGAAACCTCGATTTTTGTGATTAATCTGTTCCAGAGAGTCTACCAAAAGTCGAAATTCATGAAACGAAACCATTTTTCTTAAAAGAATAATGTAAACCCAAATTAATCTGTTCCAGACACCCAAAAATATTTTTTTTATGGATTTATAGATTTACAATAAAAGGAATGAGAAATCAATATTAAAGCAATAAAAAAAATGTATAAAAGATCATTTAACATCACACTTACCTTTATTGAAGACTTTTTGGTGTATGGAAGACGGGGGGAGGGGGGAGAGGGTTAGGGTGATGTTCCTCCAAATGTTTGCACTTCCCCCCACTTTGCAAAATGTCTTTAATCTTAACCCTTTGGGGTTTGGGAAAGTACTAGTATGGCTTTCCCGGCAGGGTTTTTTGACTACTAGTAGCATAAATTTTTTAACCGTCAAATCTCGCAGGGAAAAGGCTGGTAGGCCTAGATGTGAGAGAATGGGTTTTGTGTGGTCGGTGTGCATGGCAGAAAAAAATCTGGGACCCAGTGGTGCATTGTGGGAAAGCCATCTTAGTTTCACAATGTCCACCATGCCTCGCGGTAAGAAGTTCCTCACTCCCCGGCAAATTGGGACACTTTTTTTTCCCCAGTGACAGTTCTAATACAGATGGAAGTGCCAGTGAAGATGAGTTTCAAGGTTTTGGTGAGGTTTTGGACCGAAACTAATGACCATAAAATCAAATAATAGTGAGGAAAACCCAGCGACCCTAGCCTTAAACCCTGGTGCTGGGCCTCTTGTTTACGTTTCAGTTGTACCAGAATCAAAAAGAGGAAACTCCCATTTTCCCAAATCCCCGACTCAGATTGTGAGCATTTGTGATGATATGATAGTGATATGAACTACAAGCTCTGAAAACAGTTCCAGTAGTGATAGTGAAGTGGAAATATTCCCCAGGAAGGGTCCAGTCCCCGGACCCATTATGTACCTTTGTAATCTTTTGACTACCGCCCACAGGATGGTATGGGTGCATAATAAAGAAATTAAAAAACTAACCCCAGTGAAGCACAGTTTATACATGATATATGCACTTGGTAGTGTGCCATATGCTTTTCAAGGGGAAGGGTACATCTCGGAGTACACCCTGGCTGTACAACAGGAACAGACAGTGAAAATGACGATGATAGTGTTGCAATTGGGATGGAAAATTTGGTTGGATGGTGGTGAAGGCCGTGAGGACACCAGCATGGGCCATCTGCCCCCCACCCCCTCGCATCAAACCCCCAACCCAAACCCCCCCCC
>NW_026503554.1:0-20189 GCF_026875155.1 Cherax quadricarinatus
GAAACCATATGGTCCCAATGAACCATATGGTGTCTTGTCCCATAGGGGTAAAATTTGTACATAGGGTTTACCATTGCTTTCAAATGGCCCCAATATGGTACCATTACCCCCATAGGGTTTACCAAAAGGTCCCTTTGGGAACCATATGGTACCAGTGTATCAAAGTAACCATTTGGAACCAAAAATGGTTTCCATTTTAAAACCATTTTTGGTACCATTCAACCTTTATGGTACCATTGTATCGTTGCCATTGGCCATATTTTTCCATATGGTACCTTTTTTTTAAAAATATGGTCCCATTGTACCTTTATGGTACAAGGCACCCAAAGGCCCCATTGAACCATATTTTTCCATTGAAATTAACACAAAAACCCGGGCACTAATATTTTCTTCATTTTGTTTACAATAAATTGTAAACAATTTTTGGTAACTTTTTAAATTTATTTATTTATTTTATTTATTTATTTTTCAATTTGTGCACACAAACAGGGGTTTAACAAAAAAATAAGGTAAGAGCAAAATGCCAAAGCCACATTCTATAAAAGCATTACGGGCTGGTTTAAAAATTTTAACTTAAGATTAACTAAGTTTTTGATAAAATTTCATTATAAAACTTTAAATGTAAACAGATTACTATAAAGCACAAGTGAGTATTACAAAGCGGGTTAAAATTTTGTTGCATTCATTGGGTAGTGTTTTGTTGGGTATTGTTTTTTAAAAAATAATAAAGTTAGATTGGGTTTTTTGGTTTTAAACTTTTATTTTGATAAAAATTGTGAAAAAATTTTAAAAGTATAAAATTTTATAAGGTTAAAGTTATTCAGTTTTTTAATTTGGTTTTGGGGTGAGAAAGTAAATTTTTGAGAAGAATTTTTTTTAAAAATCAGGAGTGTTTTTTTTATTTTTTCCCAGGTAAAGAATTCCAGTTTTTTAGGGCCTTTTTTGTGCATTGATTTTGAAATGGGTGTGAGAGGGGACACGAGGAACATCAAAGAGTGATTGGGGCCTTGTGTTAAATGGCCCAAGTTTTTCTTTTTGAGGTTGGAAAGGGGGGAAGTTGTTTGAGGGGGGGGTTTAAATTCAAGTTAAGTGTTTCTATGTATGAAATAGGTGCAGTAAAAAGTATGGATTTTTTTTGTAGGGGTGAGTGGGTTTAAAGGTTGTATTGAATTTTGGGGGGAAGGTGTTTGCCTGTAGTGAGAATTTTTTTATCATTCAAACTGTGCATTTTTTTAAAAAAATTTAAAGGGGGTCGGAGAGGGTTTAAAAATTTTTTGTTGGGGGCCCCATGCAAAAATTTCCCTGGGGTTGAGATAGGGGAAAAATAAAAAAGAGTGATATAGGGCCAGGGGGGCTGACTGGGGAACTTTGTACCGAAATCTTCGATAGTATGCCTACAGTTTTGGGAAAAATTTTCTTAGAGATTTTTGTGTATATGGTATGAAATTTTTTAGTTCTATTATCAAGGGGATTCCAAAGAATTTTCCCTTGTTAGTTTTGGATGGTGATCCGTTTATCTTTGGGGGTTAAGAGGGACATCTGAAGCTCGTTACCAAACTAATGAAGTGGGTTTTTTGTCAAGTTTAGTGTAAGTTTGTTACCCTCATCCAGGTGGGAATTTTTCCTGTAATTCGGTTTTTACAGTATTGGGGCTAGCGTGACGGGGGCCCCGGGTGAAGAATACGTATGTTTGTAATCTGAAAATTTTAGTGTGGGTTTGAGTAATTGCAAAAGCATTTGGAAAGGTCTTTTATGAAATAGGGAAAGAAAAAGGGGGCCCAAAGGACCCCTTCCCCTGGGGGGAAACCAATGAAATTGGTTGCGAAAGAAGAGTTTGCCCCTTTTTGGCGTACCTTTTGGGCTTCTGTTGCTGAGGTTATCTTAATATTGAGGGGAGTCCCCCTCTTATCCCATAGTGTGACAATTTTAGGGGAGCAATCATGGTCAACTGAAAAAAAAAGCTTTAGGGAAGTCAATAAAAGTTTCCCCAGGGACTTTTTTTTTTCTCTATTGCAGTGTAAAATAGGGTTCTAGCATGGTATAATACTCTTTAGTATTTTTTATTAGGCCCCTAAATTCCAAAATTTGGGGGGGTTGAGTATGTTTTGGGAGTTTAAGGGGTGGGAGTAGATTCGTTTTAAATTTAAAATTTTTCAAAAAATTTTTGAGAGAGGGGGGTAAGTTGGATTTTTGGGCCCTAAATTTATTCAACCTGTTTGGTTTTCCTCCTTTGGGGGATGGGGTCCCCTTGCTATTTTGAGTATTTTGAAGGGGAAAGGGTGGAGGAAATTCAATGGGAATTTTTTTTTAAAAGAGTGTTGAATTTATTGGGGAAAAAAAGCCACTTGGAAAACACTTTTTTTTGGGTTATATAAAGGGGGTAAGGGGTATTTTAAAAATTTTCCTGCCTTTGTTTTTTTTAGTTGCTTTTAAATAATAAGGGAGATTTTCATATGGGGTTTGTCGGGGGCTAGGAACAGAGTGTTGGGGGTTATTTCCCGGTAAAATTTTGGGCATTTGGTGGGGTATCTGGGGCTTGGGATTTTATTTGGCAAGGTTTTTTCCATAGTGGAGAAGAAATCATTTGAGTCTTTTTTGGGTGTTTCTGTTGGGGGATTTGGGGTTAAATCGATTTGCTAATTTTATTTCGCTATTTGTGATATCTTTTTTGTTTTCCCAGAATTTTGATGGGGTTTTCCCGGGGTCTTTTTTATATCACCTTCGTAATTTGGGGAAAAATTTTTCTCAAATAAAATTTTTTTTGGGCCCTTTTCTTTTTCAGGCGGGTTTTTTAGGAAATTTGGAAGTTAACGTTTTTTTTTTGGGTTTTCCTCTGGTTAGGGTTGACCCTTTTCGGGGAAAAACTGTTTTTCATTTTTGGGTTTTTTGTATTTTATGGTTTTGAAATGCGGGTTTGTTAGCCAGGGACTGTTCAGTCTCTTTGTTTGTCATCTGTTTGGGTTTTTTTTAGGGCATGCTTTTTTATAAAAAGGTATTGGGTTTTTTTTTTAAAAAAAATTATTAATACATTCTAAATTTATTTTGTATGGGGTTTCTAGTTTCAGGGGCCCAAAATCAAATTTTTTTGCTATTGCTGTTGGTGAAGTTATTAATGGCTGCCTTCTTGGGGAAGTTAAAGGGTGACTTTAGTAGTGTTTTGGGGGTTGGTTTACCAAAGTTTTTAAGAAAAGAAAGGGTATTGGTTTTTGGGGGTATTATCTGAATTACCCCTGTTTTAAAAGGGGGATATGGTTTTGGTCCAGATGTGGTCAAGTAGGGAAACACAGTTTTCTTTTAACTTTTGGTTTTTTTTGTTTTTTTTGGTGGGTAACATACATTTATTCATTGTGTTTGTTTAATTCAGTAACCGTGTGGGTCCTGGTTTTTGCAGGAGATTTATATTTAAGGGGCCAAACCCCGGAGTAGTTAAAATGATCTTTGTTCATTTGGGGTGCATCAGTTAAACATTCCTTTCCCAGATTTTGGGTAAATTTTGGGTAATGTTTGACTGTGGAACTCTGTAGAAAAAATTTAAAACAATGTTTAGGGGGTTTTTGTAGGTACTTGGATTTGAATTTTTTGCTATTATATATTCCCCCTGGGGGAACCCCTTTTGAAGAAATTTGTGATACATTGTAGTTGGTCTGGGGTAGTATATGGCTGTTTCCACCCCCTTGTTTGGGGGCCTACAGTTTTTGTAAAGGCTGTGTAAACCGGGAATGGAATAGACAAACGTACTAAACAGGCTTTGCCAGGTTTCAGTTAGTGTAAAAAAAAGGACCCTATTGGCATGTAAGGGAAATTTTTAATGGGTTATTAGGTCAACGAAAAGCTTGTTAAAGATCTGATTTTTGTAGTTTAAAATAGTTAGTTGTTGTTGGCACTGAGAAGTGCCTTTTTATTGCTCTGCGTTTTTAGTAATTACAGTAACTGTTTGATTTTATTTAAGTCCATTTTGATAAGAGGTTGGTATCAGGATAAAGCTTGTTTAAAATAAGATTTGTAGTGAATCATAGTTTGAATTAAGTATAAAAAAAAGTAAAAAAGGGCTTAAGGGAAAAAAATAGCAAACCCAGATTATTTAAAAAAATGTAAAAAAAGTGAGCAAGGGGCTAATACAAATAAATTGAAAGAACAAATAGTGGAGCCTTTTGGGGAAAATTTTAGTAGGTTTCTATAAAGGTAATTTTTTAAAGTTAGAATTATGTAAAAAAAATTTTATTTTAAAGGGGGGCTAATATAGGTTTTTGGTGAACAATAAAGTGGGAAATCAAATAAATGAGCTTTGGTAATTTTAAAAGGCAAAAAATTTTGGGAAAATTTTTCTACTTTAGACCCAAAGGAAATAAAACACCTTTTAAATTTTTCCCCCCCCTAGGAATAAAATAAACTTAGGGTAGTTTATATAAAGGGTAAAATAAAGGAAGGGAAAAAATCAAAAAAACCCCCAAAAAAAAAAAATTTTTTGTAAAGGTAAGCAAAGTTAAATCTACAGATGGTAGGAATTATAATATAAACTTATAAAATAAAAAAAACCAAAAATTTAAAAAATCCCTTTAAAATTTCACTTGAGTCTGGTATGGGTTTTTTGACAAGATCAAGATTATAACTAAAATTTTAAAATTTACAAAATAAAATTCACAATTAAAAATAAACCCAAAAAAATGTAGTTTAAAAAAAAACTTTTGGGAATGTTTGGTTATAATATGATAAATAAGAGGGGAGACAGGTACACAGGTACAAGGGGGAATATAAAAAGGTTTTGGGGTTGAATATAAAAACTTGAAATTTTGGGTAAAAAAAATGTTTGGGAAGTTAAAATAATGTTTTTTAAATTAACAAAAGGGAAAATTTACTGGGTTTGTGTAATTTTGGTGGGTTTAAAAAAAATTTTAGTAAGTAATAATGATTACCCAAAAAGTGAAAAGAAAAAGTTTTTTTTCCCCTTCAAAATTGCACTTGGTTTTGTTTAACTTGGGTTTTAAAGGCAAATACCAGGTTTTAAATTTAAAAGTAAAAAAAAGGATAAATAAATGTGGTAAAATTAAAAAAGGGGTTTTTGGGAATTTGGACAAAAAATGGTTATTAAAAAGTCCCCAAAATGTTTTAAAAAGTAAATTTTTAAAATTTTAAATAAAAATGGGTATTTAAATTTAAATTTTTTTAAAGTAATATCAATTGATAGTATTTTAAAAAAAATTTTAGGAGTAATATGGGCAAAGAAAGTATCAATTCCAAACTTTAAAGTTTAAGCGAAACAATACTTAAAATAAAAAAAAATCAATGGGGAACCCTTTTGCTTACTAGTAAAATTTACAAAATGAGGGGAAATTTTTTAATTTAAAAAAAGGAGATAATGATGAACAAAATTTAGGCAGTTAAATTTTGGGAATACAAAGAGTGTACACTAATAAATTTTACATTAAACTGGTCTCAAAAGGCCACAAATTTAAATTTGAAAAAAAAAAAAATTAGAAAAAAAAGAAAAAAAACATAAAAAAAGTAAAAATTTAAAAAAAGGGATTTTTCGGAAGTCATTTGGGGGTTTGCCGCCACCCGGTTTTTTTATTTTTGGGTTAACTTCCCCTTTACGTAATCTCGGGAATTTCTGATCAAAAAAAAAAAAATTTTGTCTTAAATTTTTCCACAAAAATATACTCTTTAATTCCCGTAAAAAAAGAAATTTTTTTTTTTTTTTTTTCAAAATTTCTTTTGGGCACTGGGCACCACTTTTAGATTTTGGCCTTGGACCCTGAAAGGGGGTTTTAAAACTTCTGGGGGTCAGGAACAGATTAATTGTATTTTTCCCTTATTTCTTAAAAAGGGGAAAATTTTATTTGAAAAACGTCTATTTCCCATAATACTGGGAACCTCAAAATTTTTAATTTTTAAACCATTCCCGGAGCTAGTTCTTTAAAATTTGTAAAGTCGAAATTCGAAAAACATATTTCCCAAAAAGAAAAAATGAAAATCAATTAATCTGTTCCAAAACCCAAAAATATTTACAAAAAAAATACATTTTATAGAGATTAATTACAGTTTTACATACACACAACAATGCTAGTCTTTAATTATGTATAGTAATATAAAATAACATTTCTACTTACCTTTATTGAAGATTGGTGATGGCATCTGGAAGATAGGGAGGAGAGAGGGAGTTGGGGTTATTGTTTGGAAGGAGAATCCCCCTCCATTAGGACTTCCGGTATCAAAGGCCTCTCTGGGGTTGCTTCCCTTCTCTGTATTTTAATGCCACTAGGACCAGCTTGAGAGTCATTGGACTGCAGTCTCACAAAATAACTGTCTACAGTCCTCTGTTTCTCACAAAATAACTATCCACAGTCGTCTGTTTGTCTCACAAAATAACTGTCCACAATCGTCTGCTTGTCTCATAAAATAACTCCACAGTCATCTGTTTGTCTCACAAAATAACTCCACAGTCATCTGTTTCTGTCTCACAAAATAACTGTCCACAGTCGTCTGTTTCTGTCTCACAAAATAACTGTCCACAGTCATCTGTTTGTCTCACAAAATAACCCCAAACAGTCGTTGTTTCTGTCTCACAAAAAAAACTGTTTACAGTCGTCTGTTTGTCTCACAAAAAACTGTCCACAATCATCTGTTTGTCTCACAAAATAACTCTACAGTTTCTGTTTCTGTCTCACAAATAACTGTTTACATGGGTCTGTTTGTCTCACAAAAAAACTGTCCACAGTCATCTGTTTGTCTCAAAAATAACTCCACAGTCGTCTGTTTCTGTCTCACAAAATAACTGTCCACAATTGTTGTTTGTCTCAAAAAATAACTCCACAGTTTTTTCTGTCTCACAAAATAAACTGTCCACAGTCGTCTGTCTCACAAAATAACTGTCCACATCGTCTGTTTGTCCACAAAATAACTCCACAGTAAACCATACCCCGGCCGGGATTGAACCCGCGGTCATAGAGTCTCAAAACTCCAGCCCGTCGCGTTAGCCACTAGACCAGCTAGCCACAATAAGGCTAGAGTTCGTCACGGCCACGCTAGCTGGAGATTCGTCTGTAAAAACTTGCATTTGTGGTCACAGAGGTTTCCTGTGCTAACTTTCCTAGGTGTAGAAATATACCCAGTTAGATGAATCTTATTGTGGCTAGCTGGTCTAGTGGGCTAAAGCGACGGGCTGGAGTTTTGAAGACTCTATGACCGCGGGGTTCAATCCCCGGCCGGGGGTTTTGGTTTATTTGCAATCGTGTCATTACGATTTCTTAAGTCATGCTAACTCCACAGTAGTCTGTTTCTGTCTCACAAAATAACTGTCCACAATCATCTGTTTGTCTCACAAAATAACTCCACAGTCGTCGTTTCTGTCTCACAAAATAACTGTCCACAGTTCGTCTGTTTCTGTCTTTACCAAAAAACTGTCACAGTCCACTGTACATCCTGGCAAGCTCAACAGTCTCACTCCAATCTCATTTCTTCTGTATTATTTCCTTCTTCACATCTATGGTGTTTCTCACTTTCTTTACCACAGGGGTACAGCTAGCAAGTTTCTTTGGGCCCATGGCAGCTTATTTCACAAAACCCCCCCCAAACACTAAACACAATTAAATAATCTTTAAAAAGTGTGAATGAGATCGCAGGTTAGTGTTCACTCAAGCATAAACAAAGCTAGACTGCTCACGGCGCCTGCTCGCAGGGACAACGGACAGAAGCGGGCCAGAGGACAGGACCCGTACCTGTCGTGTCCCGAAAAATAGGGGCGCGTCTCGATATAAGGGACACAGTTTGTCCGAAAAAATGGTCTTATTTTTTTTTTTGTGATTTTTCGAAACGATTGATATGTGATAGTTAGAATTTTTGGAGGTTTTTCCACTGTAGTCCCCATACAGGAACGGATTATGGATGAAACGTTGAGGGCCCACTGGTACTTTTTGATCATGAAAGCAATCAAAATCATGTCTAATTTCTGTAATATATCTTCCATTTTATCAAATGAGTCTAAAAAATGAGAAACAGTGGGCCCCGCTTTTCCCCTGTCCCCCCGTTAAGTTTATCTCGGGAATCAAAGATATCGGAAAATCCTAAGGGATATTTTCGAATAAAACATGGGTCTCTCTAATCTAAGAGTTTACTTCGCGAATAATAGTTCTTCCGGGACCGCGTACGCACTTGTGAACAGGTGGTCCTGCCCTACGCCAGCCAATCTGGCATTGTTTACCATGAGCGAAGTCCCCTCACGTGCACCTACGAAATATTTCATAATATTCCACGCATTTTAGTGCTTGCAGTACAGTGGGGGGTCCCGCAATAATCGTCCATAATTCGTTTCTGGAATTGGGACTATATCGAAATGATGATTGGTACGAATCAATTTCCCCATAAGAAATATGTAAATTCAATTTCATCCATTCCCTGACACCCAGAAGTATATATAAAACAAAAATTTTTTTTACATGCATAAGATGTCTAGTACATAAACAATCAGTTGGCACAGATGAATTAAACATTAACAGAAAATAACACTTACCTTTATTGGCGATTCTTCGTTGTGTTGGAAGACTGGAGGAGGACAGATTGTTATGATTAACTGGTTTGGAAGGGGAATCCCCTTCCATCAACACCGTCGGGTACCACTTGTTTTTCTGGGGTTACTTCTCTTCTCTGTTTCTTATGCCACTAGACGCACCTTAATTCCACAGGAGTCCTATCACGCAAAAAACTGAGTCCAGAGAGCTCTGAACATTGGTTTTTCTTGAACACTCTGGGATTTTCAGAAATGGCACAACTAGTAAACGGCTTCACTTTGAAATCCCACTACATGTAGCAACAGAACAATAGCGATCAGCCTGTCTTTCATATACTAGTGTCCTGCAGCAGCCTTTTCTTACCTGAGTAATGTAGGTCCTTCTTCTTGGGCATTTTTCTTCCAAAATAGGCCTTTTCATCACAACTGAAACAATTGTTCCAGGTTCAGTGTCCTTCACTGTTTTATGTGACTCCTTGTATTCATGTCACATATTTTATCAGACCTAGGCCTTGTGGTCCGAACTGGCAGCCTCACCATGCTTAACCACACTGTTTATGCCATATGCTTCTTAAATCTCTCAAACCAGCCTTTGCTGGAGCCTTAGAATAGCACTCACATCCGCACTAGTTGCAGGCAATTTCCCTTGTACCAAGTCGTCATGCAACTGCCCAGCCTTTTTCACAAATAAGCCGACGTCATAAGAACTAACTCCTGATAATTGTTTCTTCTCATTTATCCACATCAATAATAACTCTCAACATCTTCGATAGTACTGGTGATCTCATTTTTTGTTCAGTCATATTTACCCCCTTTGCAACAACAGCGTTCTTTGATTTCCTCTTTTCTATGGCTAAGATGAAGATAGTTTTACGGGAATTGTTATAGCATCCTGCCAGTTTCGACCACAAGCTACGCCACAACATATTCGCTCAATGATGTTTTTTCTTGAAAATCCAATGCGTATTTCTCACTCTTTACCAAGAGCTTTCTTGGAACCATGTGTAGCTTATTTAACACTTAAATAACTTGAGCAAGCCACTAAATATATGGAATATTATGAAATTAAATTTCGCTGAGCACGTGATGGGACAGGTTCGCTCACTGTTAAACAATGCACACTGGCCTGGGAAGGAAATGCCGAGGCGCTCTGGGCGTGATACATGTCCGGGACAAAGTACTATTCTGAGTTTTAGACCAACCATTTCGAGCCAATATTTTGATCGAAAAAACAGGACTATTTCTCGAAATGGACGATTTTCAGGCCGGAACGATTATGTGAGGGACACTGTACTAAATAATCTACCATGGCTCCAAGAAAAGCTCCTAGTGCCAAAGCCTGTGTAAAGGAAGGTGAGAAACACGATTGTAATTAAGAACAGCAACTGATCGCAGCTCAGAATCTTGCTGCAGATGGGAGGAAGAGAGATGGACGAAAGGTGCCTTACTTCAAAATTAAAGAATTTTTATGCTATGTTGTGTAAGATGAGAAAGTTTTGTGAGAAACATTACCCTGAACAAGTTTGTGCAAGTATGTTGGCAACATGTACAGTGGACAAATCTGGGTCCATTTTAGAAGTGTTAAAGAAGAACGCCAGAAACAGAGTCTCTCCACAGTTTATGTTTGCGAGACAGGACTCCTGTGACTCGCAAGTGTCCATTGGATTAAGAACAAAGAGAAGCAACCCAGAAAAGCAATTGGTAACCTGAGGTGTTGATGAAGGTAATTCACTTTCCAACCTGTAAACAATCCAAACTCACTCCTCCTCAGTCTCCATACACTAAGAAAATCACCAATAAAAAGGTAAGTGTTATGCTGTTAATGTTTCATTCAACATTTCCCCTTAGTTTGTTTTATGTACTACACTATATTTCAATGTAAAAAATTTTTTTTGCTTTAAAATACTTCTGGAGTACAGGACGATTAATTGTATTTAACATTATTTCTTATGGGAAAATAGTATTACGCAAATCCGTAGATTTTCGATAATAGTAGCAACTCCAGGAACATTAACTACGATAAACGCAGGACCACTGTATCAAACCATAAAAACATATGGAAAATAAACTCCAAAGAGGCCATCTAATGGCTGAGTAAGTGAAACTCCCCTTAATTATCTTCGTCTTTTTAATTTTTTGAGGTGTATGTTTAGAAGGCATATTTCCATCATACATTGGCCTAAGTTTCAGTGAGATAGCCAACAAATCAACCGAGAAAAAAAAATACTTACCATAAATCATATACGGCAAGCCCTAAGCCAGGTACTGGAAATTAGTCACTTTGTCTGACTTTTTATGGTTATCCCAGGTTCTATGTACGATACACTGCTATGTATGATAATCTATGTAACTGTATTTGTGCATACCCTGAATAAAGTGTTATTTACTTCTAGTCCTGTCCAACTGAGTACAAGAAAGACTTGCCTATTCACATGATATTTCAACTACCCATAAAGTGGTCAGAAATTTGGCAATTTGGCCAATTTCCACAAATTACAACAGATGCCAATTTCAAAATAGGGTCCATAATAAATAATGCAGATCATTCCTGCACTAAAAATCTAACATTTTCTCTGCTCATTAGTCACAGCTCCAGGCTCCTCTTATATTACTCTTGCTTATCATTTGGAATTAATTCATTCACTACAAAAACGATAGAAAGATTTACTGTTATGCAGACTTCCTGCATTATTATAAAAATGTATAAATAAATTGACAACCCATTCTTGCTATGTATGGGAATTTGGATGGCAGGTCGGCACATTGTTTGGACTTTGACGTCATGATAACATTTACTCTTTTAGCATCGCCTAAAGAATAGTAGCAATATTCTCGCTACTGTGAGCCCAATTTTTCAAGGTACTTTTCGTCATGAAAGTAATCAAAATCTATCTATTTCTGTAATATATCTTTCAAGATGTCTATCAAATGGGACCCAAACAATGAAATATAATCGTAAAATACCATGCAAAAACTACCGCTAAGCTGGTCCGCTACTGAGGCCAAGATGAAGCTCGCGCTATTTTTTATGGTCTGATTCCTTACATTTTTGGTGACGTAAGAATTATCTTTTCCATGCTACATTGGCTCCGGAAGTTTCAGTAAGATAACATGACAAACAACTGAGAAAATAATAAAATCACAATAAAATAATAATAAAATAATAATAATAATACTTTTATTTACTTACACGTACATGTACAAGGTTATACAGGCCTTAGCTGACATCAGTGACATACTACAGTATAGAAAGGCCGCTTGTTATTCAGGAGCATTTTTTCAAGAAAATTAGGTCAGTGTTCCAGGATAACACCCACACTAGTCGGGCTAACACCCAGTACCCATTTTACTGATGGGTAAACATAAACGGTGTAAAAGAAACACGCCTAATGTTTCTACCCAGGCTGGGGGAATCGAATATTTACCAAAATATCATAATATTGTTATTGGCTTAACCCAAGCCATGATACAAGAAAAAAGCCACGTTGACTTTTTTTGGGGCTACTAGGTTCTCTACACATATGACTGCTGTGTGTGATAAACTTTATAGAAAAATAACTTTTTTGTTTCAGGTTTATGGTGCAGTACAAGTGTATATCCAAATAACAAAAACCAAGGTTAGCCCTTGCAATACTCCGATTTTCTCTAAATACGCCTCCTAGAACAGGGATAAGAGAATGAGTATTTGTATAGCCATAATTCACTCATACCTCCGTTGAACTGCTCGTGATATGCCAAATATTATTTATTCTGGAGTATTTAAACATTTTTATGTTATTTATTATAGTTTAATATGACATATTAGATCAAGTTGTGTGATAGCAAATAAGCTTAGTGTATGATATAGCTGCAGTTAGAATGATAACAAATTCTCACTACAGCATCACACTCCACCAATATTCAATACACTCAACCTACCATCCCATACAATAACATCCAACTTATTACTGCACCTATTACATAACATAGAACACTGCAACTCTGATATTAACCCTCCCCTCAAAACATCTCTTGGCCAACCTCAACCAAACACATGACCATAACACAAGGCACAGATCACTCTTTGATATTATCAACGTGTTCCATCTCACTCTATGGTAAAAAACGTCCAATGCACATAAAAAGGCCGCTAAAATCTGGAATTTCATTACCTGTACACATAAAAGAAGACACTACCGTGTTTTATAAATTCAAGTCTCTTCTACAAAGATCACTTTACCTCACCCAAAACCTAAAATAAATACTGAATAACTGAACCTATAAATTGTATATCTTAAATGTTCTCACAATTATATCACATAAATGTTAAACCTAAAACCCATCTAACTTTTTATATTTTTAATACACTACCCTAACAGAATACTCCAACTACGATTTTAACATCAATGGCATCAAGCCATAATGACCTGGTCTTTGTAAACTCACTTGAGCTTTTATAGTAATCAGTTTTACATTAATGTTTGTCAACTGATTTTCATCATTGCTTAGTTTTAATCTTTAAGTTAATTTTAAGCCGCCCGAAATGCTATCATAGTATAGAGTGCTTTGGCATGCGCTCTCTGTATTTTTTGTAGCTCTGTAATGTAGCTCAAATAAAAATAAAAAAATAAAATAATAATTAGCGTATAATAAACATATTCTCCGCATCATGAGACTGATCTCATGGCAACCGACAGTGCTTCAAAGCCCACCTTATATTTAATGGATAAGTGTACTGTGGATGGTGACTTTACAACATAATGAGAAGCATTTCTTTTATTCACGGAAACCAAGCTAGGGCTAAAAGCCAAGCAGTTATAACAAATAAATGAGAAAAAGAAATTGAATGACGTATGCAGCAATATCCCAACCAAACGAACCAGGAGGTTAGGTGGGGGGTCGACCCTAAATTTAAACATATGCTAGCCAAAATTAGAGTGCCCGAATAACCTGAAAAAAAAAAGGAAACCGGAATAACTGATTGCCGTGTTGGATGGCAGATCACTGTACCTATCGTAATACCAAAACAGTCAAAGGTTTAAGTTTTACCGTAGACACTGATAAAATTGAAACCTCAACAAGTGTTTCAAATGTGAGGGAAACGAGGCCTCTTCATGGGAGAAAATGCCAAAGAGGACATACATTACTCAGGAGGAAGAAACCACTCCAGTCACAACAGACCCAGGCCAGTCTTCAAGCTGGCAACTGGAACAAGCACCTAAAGTCATTTCTGAATCAGGCCGGGCGGTGGGCCTCGGTACTTGGGTTTGCGGTGCAGCCAGCAGCAACAGCCTGGTTTAGATCGGCGCTGATTCCACCAGAGGCCTGGTCACAGACCGGGCGGCGGGGCGTTGGCCCCCGAAACTCCCTCCCAGGTAAACACCAGCTGTGTAGACAGGCAACACTTTTGTTCTGTGCTAATGCTAGTGGTGATTTAAAGTGAAGTGCCTTTACTTTGTGTGGTCACTCGGAAAATCCCAGTGTGTTTAAGAAAAACAATGTCATTAAGAGCAAGTAGGTGTCTTTGTGGGAAAGCAAAAAATAGAGGCACGAGTCACAAGGAAATTTCAAAGAGTGGGTCCATGAAGTTTTGGCCCCAGTGTGAAAAAAAACCACTAGACCAATAAATTTGCCACTTAAGTGTCTCTGTATAATGGACAATGCTCCTGGACATTCCTCCCAAACTTGGTAGACCTACTGTCTAGGGACACAGTTCATCACAGTGAAGTTCTTTGCCGATCCTAACACCACTCTTCTCCACCCAGGACCAGCGAGGTCATTTCTAACTTCAAAAAAACTAAACAAAAGCAGTTTTGAGAAAATGTTTTGAAGTGACCAACAGACACTTAAGTTGACCTAAGAGAGTTTCTGGAGGAATCATTTCAATATCTACACTCCATAAGCCTTAATAGGTAAGGCTATGGAGAGGGAGTGACTTC
Organism: Cherax quadricarinatus; assembly: GCF_026875155.1. Lineage (NCBI taxonomy): Eukaryota > Metazoa > Arthropoda > Malacostraca > Decapoda > Parastacidae > Cherax > Cherax quadricarinatus. Next base: position 14,422 of record NW_026503554.1, read on the forward strand.
CAGGACTTTTGAAACTCTGCTTGGAGAACAATTGTGGCCCCAATGTGTTCGTCCAGATAGATTTTGAAGGTTTTGAGGCTGACCCTGACCCACTCACCCCTTGCCTGTTGTGTAACTCTATTGTGGCATTGGGGACCACCCTGGGGTTTGGAGGTGAGAGTGAGGTATGTGGAAGATTGGGTGGAGACCACAGGGAAGAGGCTAACCACTGAAGAGCTGAAGCCAGCGCAAGCACGTCTTCCAACTCCGTACATTTTCTCCAACTACCAGAGCCTAAACCAATGGCTCCTATGAAGATTCCCTAGTTCAGAGCAAAACTCCACTACCCAACGTACCCCCAAATGACCAAAGATTACCAACAGTGAAACCTACAATTCGAAAAAATAGAGATCAAAGGAAGACTTGCAAACAAACCGAAACAACACCCCGCTGCAGTCCGAACATCGTAATACCCTAGCTTTGTATACTACAATTTTCTTCTTAACTTAACAATTCCTGTAGTAATTAATGAGCGCAATCTAAGAGGGAAACTGCACCAAGAGCCAGCAAGAAAACACCGAAAAAATCAACTATTCAACAAGTGAACCAGGAGACGCCGGCCCGGCCCACAACCACCCCATCACCACCACTCAAGGCCACACCACAACCTAAATAACAACAAACAATGGCTGCCACCGCCCATCCTCCCTCTCTCCCCCATTCAACCTACCAAGTAGTCCTCTCAGTATACCAACGATCCAGATACCCTAAAGTCATGCATCTCCAGACTTAGTTATTTTGAAAATATGATCTTCGAGAGAAACACAAACAAAACAATACCGCAAGGATGACACAACCGAAAAACAAAATCCTCAGTCATTGACAAAAGTTATCGACAACCAGGAATGAACTAACTGTGACAAGACAATCCAAGCAGTCATAGATTAGCCATAACCCAACAAATAATGATCTCTTAAACTAAGTGTTGAAGAAGCAGTAAAACTAAGAATGGAGAGAACAACTTAGATAACCATTCACAGATTGACTACTTTGCTCTCCAAGAAGATAAAACGGAACAAGATAAACTATCTACGCAGTAATATTAACAGTCCACTTTTTCCCATTGAAATGAACCAAACAAACGTATAGAAATTACATGCAGAGCATAAAGGACCAAACAAGTGTTATTTACCAGAGTCAGAAATAAAAGTAAGCCAGGTTACTAGGATCCCATGTGTAGAAAAAGTGTATGAGCTTATTCCACTCACATGACAGGAAAAAAGACTTAATTATTGCATCAATTAAAGTAAAGAATAGAGGTATACATAAACGAGTGTCTTACCAAAAACGTCAGAACCTCTGTATAGAGTCATAAAACTTAAGCGAAGAAAGAATGACACAATACACCAATGCTTCACAACGGGATGGGAAAATTCTAGTTAGGAAAAACAAATGTATTCCAACTGTACACAATCACGAACGAGAATGATCAATTCACATTTCTCCATGGATAACTAATCTTGACAGAGAACAACTAAACAATGTTCCGCAACCTAAAAGCCTACGTAGTGTAGTGTACGTTTTGCTCCATTATTTGTTCAAGATTTCATTGTACAATCTCTTAGTAAATTAAATAATCAACTACCTCATTTTTTTGTGATTTCACTAGTAAGCATTAAGTATTTGTTTCTCTTAAACATAGCTGAATTTATACTTTCTCTGTCCATTTTACTACCTAATATTTTTTAATACTATCTATGTTATTACTTACTAAAAGTAATAAATATCATTTTACTATAATTTCAATTTACTCTTATCATTTTGACATTAAATAAACATTACTTGTCTAATTACCTTAACCTGTTTTAATACTACCACATTTACTATCCTAGATTACTCCTTAATTTACCTGTACCGCCAAATAACCTCAAGTATAACTACCAGTGGCAATATTGAATGAAATAAACATTAACTTTTTCACTTTTTTGTAATCATTATTAATTCTAAAAATTTATTAAACACCATATTTTACTACCAGTCAATCTTTACTTTTTTAGATAAACATTATTATAATACTTCCCGATAACATTTTGTATCCAAATTTTCGATTTTTTATATTCAAATCCCCAACCTTTATATTATCCCTTGTACCTGATGTACCTGTCTGCCCTCTTACTATCAAATTACAAACCAAGACATTACCACTGTTATTTTTTACTATCATTTCTTTGGTACTTCTTAATGTGAATTTTAATTTTGTCAATTTAAATCTAGTTATTATCTTGATCTTGTCCAACATCCTATACCAGAAACCTAGTGCAATTGCAATACCAACTTTCAAATTGTATTTTTATATAAAGTTACTCTATTATAATTCCTACCATCTGAGATTTAACTTTGCTTACCATTGACTTAATTTAGTCCTTATAGTATTTTTCTCCTTTAAATTTAGCTTTATAGTAACTATCCTAAGTTTATATATTCACAATTGTTAAAATAATCAAGTGCTATTCTTAGGTGCTAAAGTAAGAATAAGTTTCACAAATTTTGCATTATATTCCAAAGCTCATTTATAGATTTACCACATTATTGTTCACACACAAGTTTAAACATACTATCCCCTTTTATAATATAATTTTATAACTAAAAGTCTAGACTTTAAAAAATTACCTTATAGTCTACCTACTACCATATTCCCAAAGCTCCACTATTTGATCATCACATTTATTTGTATTAGTCCCTTAGCTCACCTATTTTTAACATTTGTTAAAATAATCTAGGTGCTATTTTTTAGCTTAAACTATTTACTTTGTTTCTTATACTTAATTCAAACTAATATAATTCACTATACAATCTTATGATACAAGCATTGATCCTGGAGTACCAACACTTATCTAATGACTTAAATGAATCAAGACAGTTACTGTAATTTACTTACACTGCAGAGGCAATCAAAGGCACTTCTCAGTGCCAACTACAACATAACGTTATCTTTAGACTACCTATCAGATCTTTTTAAAGCAACATTACGATGACCTCCTAAGCATTTACTAAAGTTCCTTACATGCCAATTTGTCCATCATTACACAACTGAAACGAGCTATAAAGCCCTGATAGTAACAGATGTCTATTCCATTCCTGGATACACAGCCATACACAACTGAATGGCCATACCACAGGGGGTGGCACAGCCATATAACTACCAGACCAACTACAATTTTATCATACTAATACTTGCACAAGGGATGAAAAACATGGGGAAATATATAATAGCTAACAATCAAATCCAAGGTACCTATGCAAAAACCTCTCACATTGATAAACATCTACAGAGGTTCCACATTCAAACATTAGCCAATTTAGTCAAAATCAAGGAAGTATGATAACTGATGCACGCATGAACAAAGATCACTTACTACTCTCAGAGGTGACTGTCAATATAAATCTCCTGCAAACCAGACCGCACACGTATACTAGAATTCACAAACACAATGAATAACTGTATTTACACCAACGTAACAAAAACCGAACAAGAGATACAGAAACTAGTTTTACCTTCCTTGACCACTTCTGGACCAACACCATATACCCTTAAAAAATCAGGCATAATTACAGATAATACCACAGACCACATACCCTACTTTCCTCATAACAACTCCTTGTAAACTACCCCAAGACACACTAAAGTCCACCTTCAGACTTCACAAAGAGGCAGCCATGTAATAACTTGCACAACAAGCAAATAGGCAAAACTCGATTGGCTCACTGAGCTAGAGAACCTATATATCAGATTTTGACGAATGTATTGACTAATTTTCTAAAAAGACCCAATACCTTCTAAATCAAGCACTGCCCTAAAAAAACTAAACAGATTGACAGCAAAAGAGACTGAACAGTCCCTGGCTAACACCCAGCATTCTTCAAATCCATAAAAAGCAAAACAACCAATATGAAAAACAGTACAGAATGGGTCACATAACCAGAGACCAAACAAAACGGTTACTGTCAATCTAACCACCTGAAAGAAGGGCAAAAAAATTGTATTACTGAGAACAGATTATCCACTGTACGAGGTGATATAAAAAAAGACCTGAAAACCCTATCAGAAATTGCTGGAACAAAAAAGATAGTCAAGAAATAGCGAAATAAATATTAGCAAAATCAGATGAACCCCAGACTCCCCCCAACAGAAACAGCAAACAGACCAATGATTCTTCTCCACTATAGGACAAAACCTTGCCAATAAAATCCAAGCTCGAGATACCCCACCAAATGACTACCTCACCACCGGCAACCTACCCAGACACTCTGTTCTAGCTCCGACTAACCCATATAAGTCTCCCTTATTATCAACGCACTAAAAAAACAAGGCAAGGAAGATTTAAATACCTACCACCCATTATATAGCAAAAAAGTGTCAGCAAGTGCTATCACCAATCATTGCAACACTCTTTAACAAATCCATTGAATCCTTCGCCACCTTCCCAGCAGTACTCAAAATAGTCAAGGGTCACCCCCCCCGATCCACAAGAGGAGACTCAAACAGAGTTGAATAACTATTAGGCCAATTCCAACTTACACCCTCTTCACAGAAAATCTTTGAAAAATAATACATAAACGAAACTACTCCCTACCTTATCTCCCAAAACATACTCAACCCCTGCCATTTTTGATTCAGGCCTAATAAAAATACTAATGATGGCTATTATACCCATTGCTAAAACATATATACACTGCAATAGAGAAAAAGAAGTCCCCCACTGTTGATCTTCTATTGAATTACTAAAGCTTTTGATACAGTTGACCATGACATTGCACACGTAAAATTGCAACACTATGGTATAAGAGGGCACTCCCTCAACTACCTCAAGTCATACCTCAGCAACAGGAAAGCCAAATATGTGTATACGCAAATGGGCTAAACTCTTCTGCGCAGACCATATTACATTGGTGTCCCACAGGGAAGTGTCCTTGGCCCTCTTCCACTTCTCCTATACATAAATTGACCTTCCAAATGCTTCGCAGATTACTCAAACCCACACATTGCAGATGACACTACATACGTATTTCTCACCCAGATCCAGTCAACGCTAGCCCAATACTGGTAAAATCCCGAATTGACAGAAAATATCTACCTGGATGAGACTAACAAACTTACCTAAACATTGACAAAAACCTACCTCATTCAGTTTGGTAACCAGAGCTACAGATGTCCCCTCTTTAAACATAAAGATAAACGGAGATACCTATCACAAAACCTAACAGAGGAAAATTTCTTAGGAATCCACCTTGATAAGTAAGATCAAATTTCATACAACATATACAACACTATCTCTAAGAAAATTTCCAAGACCTGTAGGCATACTATCGAAAGATACGGTAGCTATGTTCCACAGTCATCCCTCCTGGCCCTATATCACTCTCGGTTATTTACCCTATATCTCACCTATGGAATTTGTGGCATGGGTCTCAACAACAATTAACCATCTCAGACCACTAATTACTCAACAAAGGCTGCAGTTAGAATGATAACAATTCTCACTACAGGCACACACTCCACCAATTTCAATACACTAAATACCCTACTGCACCACTACAAAACAACCATACTTATTACTGCACCTAAACATACATAAACCTTAACTCTGATTTAACCCTCCCCCTCAAACGTACATCTCCTTGGGCCAACCTCAACAGAACACATGACCATAACACAAGGGCTACAGATCACTCTTTTGATGTTCCTCCGTGTCCATCTCTCACGAGCTATGCAAAACCTCATGCACATA
>NW_026503555.1:2500-11285 GCF_026875155.1 Cherax quadricarinatus
AGGACCCATGGAGAGATGTTGTCTGGTCCCACCGCCTTTGAGGTGTCAAGTTCGCATAGCAGCTTCTTAAACCTCCTCCTTGGTTATATGTACCTCATCCAGCACTTGCTGGTGTGCCCCCCTGTTCTGATTTCTTGGAGTCCTACTGGTTTCCACTGTAAATACCTCTTTAAATCTTGTGTTGAGCTCCTGACATACCTCTGGGTCGTTTCTTGTGAATTCCCCATCACCCTTCCTCATCTGATTACCTGGTCCTTGACTGTTGTTTTCCTCCTGATGTGGCTGTACAACAGCTTCGGGTCAGTCTTTACTTTTGACGCTATGTCATTTTCATATTGTCTCTGAGCCTCCCTTCTTATCTGTGCATATTCGTTTCTGGCTCTTCGGCTGATTTCTTTTTTTTCCTGAGTTCTCTGTCTTCTGTACCTTTTCCATTCTCTAGTACACCTAGTTTTTGCCTCCCTAAAACCTTTGGGTGAACCAAGGACTCGTTCTGTTCTTCCCATTATTTCTGTTTCCCTTGGGAACAAACCTCTCCTCTGCCTCCTTGCATTTTGTTGCTACATAGTCCATCATTTCTTGTACTGGTTTTCCTGTCAGTTCCCTCTCCCACGAATGTCTTGAAGGAAGTTCCTCATGCCTGAGTAGTTCCCCCTTTTGTAGTTTGGTTTTTCCCAGCCTATTCCTGCTACTCTCTCCACTTGGAACTCAACTATGTAGTCGAAGCACAGAACCACATGATCACTAGCTCCCAGGGGCCTTTCATACATGATACCCTCGATGTCCGAAATTTCTCAGGGGGGAATAAAAGGTCCAACCTTGCTGGTTCTCCTTTTCCCCTCTCTCTGGTAGTGTCCCTAACATGTTAAATCATGAGGTTCTCCATTCCCAAAAAAACATCCATATTTTGGGCTCTCCATGTTTCGGGACCCCCAGGGGGCTCCGGGTTTTCCCCATCAATCTCCTTGTGTTTTAAATCACCCATAACTAGTAATTTTTGCTCCCCCCCATTTTGGGGCCCTCTCCGGGCCCCCCGGGGGCTAGGGGTGTTGTTTCATTGCTCTGTTGCTCTAAATCGTATTCTTCTTTTGGGCCTCCTGCAGTTTTTGTGTGGGTTGTACTTTACTGCAATTATCCCCTTATGCCCCCCAGACTGGATTTTTCCCTACAAGTAGTCCCTTTCGCCCATGCCATCCTTTCCCTTTCCTTTTTCCCTCAAAACCCCCCCGGGTTTTTAATGGGGGCAGTGCAACCCCCCTACCCCTCTCCCCCCTCTGTTTTTCCCCTGAAGTTTTGAATCCGGAGGGAAAAGATTGAATCTGTTATTATTCTGGTTTTTTTTTGTTTTTTGTGAGTGCTATTATGTCTGGGATGTCTTTTTGATTCTTTGGGGGCCACTCCTCATACTTGTTTGTTATTCATCTGCTTTTGGGTATACCACACCTTCAACTTTTTTTCTAAGACTGTGGTCGGGAAGTAAAATTGGGGTTGGGGAAGTGGGAGACCGGGTAAGGAACTATGGGTTTTTTGCGGGGGGGGGTTTGGAAGTTGTAATGTAGGGGGTGGGGGCTTTGGGAAATGTTTTTTTGTTTGTGTGGGTTTTGTGTGTGTTTTGTGGGGGTGTGTGTGTGTTTGTGTGTGTTGTGTGGGTTTTGTGGTGTGTGTGTGTGTGTGGTTTGTGTGTTTGTGTTTGTTTGTTTTGTGTGTGTGTTTGTGTTTTTTTTGGGGTGGGGTTTTTGGTGTGTGGGGTGTGTGTTTGTGTTTGTTTGTGTGTGGGGGTGTGTTTTGGGGTTGTGTGTATGTGTGTGATAAAGTGTTTTTTTTGTGTGTATGTGTGAGTGTGTTGGTGTGTGTGTTTTGTGTGTGGGGTGTGTGTGGTTTGTTGGTTTTTTGGTTTGTGTGTGTGTGTGTTTGTTTTGTTTGGGTGTAATGTTTGGGGTGGTTTTGTTTGGTTTGTGTTTTGTGTGTGTGTGTTTGTGTGTGTGTGTGTTGTGTGTGAGTGGTTGTTTTTTTGTGTAGTTTTGTGTGTTTTGTGTGTGTGTGTGGGGGTGGGGTGTATAGTGTGTGCTTGGGGTGTGTGTGGAGTGTGTTTGTGTGTGTGTGTGTGTTTTGGTGTGTGTGGTGGGGTGTGTGTGTAGTGTGTGCGGTGGTGGTGACAGCGGGTAAAGCAGCTGTCATGTGTTTTTTAATTCATTTTTCAAGGGGTTGGGTTTCCCCTTTCCCTCTAGTCGTATAAATTGGGAACAAATAGTAACAAAAAAGAAAGGGGTTTGAACTGCCCTTGTTTTCCGCCCGAGGGGGGGGAGGTAGTTTCCCCCTCTTGGCTTTTTTTTGTTTTAACAGCGCGTACACTTTTTTGGGGGTTTAGCGTTTAAATTTTTTGAATATAATAAAAATAATCCCTTTGCTTCGAAGCTCCTTTAATTTTTTGACTCTTATTACGAGACTATTTTCCCAAATTAATTTTTTTAAAAAAAAAATTTTTATCAAAATTTTAAAAAAAAAAAAAATGACGTTGTGGAGAAATCAAAAACTCAAAATTCGGCATAAACTAATATTTTTAAAAGATATTTTTTCAGTCATAGCCGGGAAGTGAACCCACACAAGATTTTAAAATATAGTGACCTTATTACCCCACCAAGAAACTCTTAAGTCGGGGATGTTTTAAGGCATCTCATGCTTGGTCGGCCCTGGCATTATTTTGCAATTTTAAACACATCAAGGGTTAATGATATCGCCTACCGGGCCACATCCATGGCCGCACCATTTTTAAATTTATGGGTGAAATGACTAAAATTTCCCCAAGAATGAAAAAAATTTCAGCCTTACAACCAAAGTCCCAATCCACTCCCATCTTAAATTGCCCAGTTTCCCACTTTAAAATAGATGGTACTCCATTCCTTAATCCTTGTGTCACCACTAAAACCCTTTGTCACTGGGATTCTCCTTCCCCCACAGTCTGCCGCCCTCCCCCCTCCAACTACGACACCTCCTTCGCGTTTCCCCTGACTGTAAATAAATAAATTTCCACCCTTGTTTTCCCCTCTTCATCTGCCCTCCTTCTTAAAACAAATCCCCTCACTTATAGTTTTTACATGAGATATCCCTTTTAAAAATGTACTTCAGATTTTTTGTCTCCTGCAACCCTTTCTGTGCCCCTTGGTATTTTTGGGCAAAAATTTAAAACTACGTCTATAAACTCATTTTTTGAGTTCTAAGAAAAAGTTTGGGTCTTATTTTTTTTCCCCAAATTTTTTTTAATATTTTTCCTCCTGCCTAATTTTCTCGCTCCATCCGACCTCCTTACCTTTTTTTCAGAGCAGCAGAAACTTTGCTGACGTACTAAATTTTGTTTAATAATGTAAAGCCATTTTTTTTCCCCCTCTCCCCTACATATTTCCCTTTCCCATTTTTTTCCCCAATTTCCCCTCCCCATCCATATCCCAGCCCCCCTGCTGTTCCCACTTTTTATTCTTCTGCCCTCCTTTTTCCCTTAAACCAACTGGAAAGGGCAAAAATAAGTTTTAATATCGCCTCGCTATCACCTCTCCGCTACAATTTTATCAGAAATTTTCCCCCCCGAGCTCCTTCCTGCTTAACCAAATTTTACACAATCGCTCCCCTTCCAAACCCAAACCCCCCATCCACCCCCCCACTTCTTCCTGCCAGTATCTCTCTCCCCCTTTAAAACTACTTCTTCGGGGGTGTTTAGACTTTTAAATATGGGTCGCTACATTCCTCCCGCTTCCCTGCCCCCCTTCCTGTTTTTGGGACTGACAAATTTTTATTTTGGGCGGGTGAAACATTTCGAAATAAAGATCCCAAAATATTGCACTTTGGGTTTAAACTTTTTCACACCCTTGCTAGTTCAGTATACATCTTTTTAGCTTTACTATCTACATTTTCTCCCTCGTCAGAGTACTTTTTCCCCAACCCCCGGAAAAAAGGGAACGAATTAGTTCGATATTTTTTCCTGATTTCCCAGGACTAAACCCTTACCCGGGGCGAAATGCCAGACAATATAAAAAATTTTCTAAAACCGGGGAAATGTTGAAGACCGATGAAGGGCATGATGACACAATAAAATGTGCTGAAATCCACTGTAAAAATTTAAAAGAAGTATTTGCCCAAGTCTCTCCCTTCTCTTTTTCCGTCCCCCTTAAACTCCTAACTTTCCCACCCATCGTTTCCCTTTTCCCTCTCTTTTTATTAACCCCCCCTTTCCCCCTTTCCCCCCCCTTTTTATTAATTTACCCATTCCCTTCTCTCCCATAAATTCTCCCTTCCCCCCCTCCCTCCTCTTTTTACAAAAAAAGAGATATACCCAAATTTAAATCCAATATCTTTTTGTGTATGGGGGAGGCCATCCCCATGGATGGTAAGTACCAAGTAGTAGTAACTCCTCTCGATGGGAAGGGAAAACCTTTTAAGTGCTGTGCTGTTGGACCCCAAGAGAAAGGGTTTATTATATCCTCGTTACTCTTCTAAAGACATGAAAAAGAGCTAACTTTTGTTCTCAAAGTGTAACTATCTTTTAGAAAAAAGGAAGCAAAAACACTTCAGATTAATTTTTCCCCCCCCCTCTCTCTCTCCCCTCTCTCTCTCTCCCCTCTTTTCTCTCTTTTCCTCTCCTCCTTTTCCCCTCTCTCTCCCCTCTCTCTCTCTCTCTCTCTCTCTCTCCCCAGCACCATCATTCTCTACTCTACCATGAATTCCCCCTCATTCCCAATTTCCCCCTTTCTGCCCGTCTCCTCACCTAAACCCTTTTTATAATAAATAAAATAAACATTTAAACCATCCCTGACACCTTTCATCCTCATCCCAAACCCGCCTGTCCTTCCTACCTCCCGGGCCCGTCCTTCCTACCTCCTCCTGGGCCTTCCTACCTCCTGCCTTCCAAATTTCTCCTTCTGTTAAGAAGTAAAAAAACCTGTTTAAAAATAAAATTTTAAAAATCCCACTATAAAGATTAATTAATGAGAAAAAGGGTTTAAATTGAGAATTTAATTTCACAAAAAGTCACACATAGGGGAAAAAAATACGTATACGACGTTTTTGGGCCGACGGGGGGGGGGGGGGGGGGGGGGGGGGGGGGGGGGGGGGGGGGGGGGGGGGGGGGGGGGGGGGGGGGGGGGGGGGGGGGGGGGGGGGGGGGGGGGGGGGGGGGGGGGGGGACATTTTTAAAAAAGGTTAAAAAACCGCTGAGGGAAACAAATCAAAGCGAAATTTCTCCCCTTTATAAATCCAAATTTGGGTTTTTTTTTGGCCGCCCCTTTTCCTTTTTTTTTTTAAAATAATTTAAAATCTTTAAAAAAACAAAAGGGAATTAAGATTTTTTAAGGGCAACCCTTTTTCCTACGAAATTCTGGAAAAGACCCTGAACCAAACCATTTTTCGGTCCCCCATTTCTCAAAAAAAATCCCCCTTATTCGATTTTCCCCTTTTTCCGTTTACCCTTCTTTTTGAAAAAAAAATTTAACATTAAAATTATAAAAATTTTAAATAATAACCCGTTTATGATAATTTCCCTTCGCCCAACCCTATGCCCCGGGGGAAGGTTTAAAATTTTTAAAAATGTTTCCCAGTTTCCTTTGTTTTTTCCAAAAAATTTTTTGCTTGGGAAAAACAAAATTTGGGGGTTTATAATTAAATTTTCCCCTAACCTTCTTTTTCCTTTAAAAACCAGATGGTTTTTTCCAAAAAACAGGCCCCCGGGGGTCCAAAAAACCAGGCCTTTTGCGGGGGGGTTTGGGCCTGGGTTCCAACCCCAGCCCAAGGGTTTTGGGGGAATATGGTTGGGTTTGGGGCCCTTTTCAAACTAGAGGGGAAGTAATATAAAAAATGAAGCACAATTTAAAAATATCCCAAAAAAAAGTAAAGGGGGAAAAGGGTTGCAAAGTGATAAATAGGATAGTAAAAGGATAGGATGGCAGAAGAAAAAAAAAAAGCTTTTTGAGGTTTTACCTTTTTAAAAAAAGGTTCTATTGGGGGTTTGGGAACCTTGTTTCTGGGGGAGACTAAAACAAAAGAAGAAATTTTAAAAAAAAGGGGGGGAAAATAATTTTTAAAAAAGCAGTGGGGGGTTCCCCAGAAGGAACTTTCACAAAGAATAATTTCCCAAAAAATATATAGGGAAAGTTTTTTTAGTGTTGATCTCCAGCTCCCTTTAGGCCTTTTAGGAACATTTTTCTTTTCCCGACCATTTTTCTCACTTTTGTCTTTAAAAATGTGGTTTTTTTTGCTGTTTTTTTTTGTTGCTGCTGCTGTTGTTTTTTACTACGTTGTTGCGCTATTGTTCTGCTATTTTTGCGCTGCGTTGTTGTTTTTTCTGTTGTTAAGTTGTTTTTGCTGGTGCTGGGTGTTGTTTAAAGTTTTTGTTGTTGCTTTCTTTCTGTTGTTAATGTTTTTGTTTTTGTTTTTTTTGTTTCCGTTGCTGTTGCTATTGTTGCTGTTGTTGTCCAGTTTTTTTGTCTTTTTGTCCTTTTATTTTCTTCTATATGCCCCAAAATTTTTATCTTTTTCCTTTAAACTCTCCCCTTTTCCCTTCTCTTTTCTCTTTTTTCTCCCTTCCCCCTTTCCATTCTCTTCCCCCACTCTCCTTGTTCCTCTTTTTATTTTCCTCCTCTCTCTTCTCTCTCCCCCTCTCTCTCTCCCATTTTTTTTATCATCCACGGGTTTTTATTTTTTTTCCCTTTTTCTTCCTCTCCCCCTTCCATTTTTGTTTTCCCCTTTTTCTTCTGTTTTTTCCTTTCTCCCCTTTGCTGGCTCAGCTTAGCTGGGCCCCGGGGCTCCAAAAAGTCGTCTACAATTCAAATTTTTTTCCCCGGGGGTTTTTAAAGCAATAAAATTTTTTGCTTGGGGAGGGAAAAAAGGGGAAAAATATTTTTGAAATCATTGATTTATGATTTACGTGAGGTCTTGTAATTCACCCCCTCCATTTTTGGGGGAAGGGAAAGACAGAACTGTTTTTTCTTTTTAAAAAATATGCGTGAATTTTCAGACTGAATCTCTTGGGCTTTTATCTCTGTCTCTCTGTCTGTCTGTCCCTTTTTTTTTTTTTTTTTTGTTTTTTAGGGTTTTAAAAAGGTTAGGGTTTAAAGGGTCCCTAGCTTTATTTTATAAACTATTTTCAGGTTTAAAATTTCTAACTTTTGGGGGGGGAAGGGGTTAAAAGGGTGTTACCTACACACTCATTTTAAAGCATTTCTCTCTCCCCTCTCCTCTCTCCCTCCCCTCTCCTCTCTCTCTCTCCTCTCTCTCAACATTTCCCCTTTTATCCGGGGCTGTTTACACTTTAAATGGGCAATCGTCAAAATCCCCTTTACCTTTAAATCAATAAACTGCCAGTGTTAGCATTAATATTTGGATCCTCAACTTTACTCAACCTCCCCCTTTCAACTATTCATATATTCCAATAGATCTGTCTACCTTTAAACAGACTTACCGTCAAATAGATATTTTTTTTCAACAAGGCCGTCTCCCACCGAGGCAGGGTGACCCAAAAAAGAAAGAAAATCCCCAAAAAGAAAATACTTTCATCATCATTCAACACTTTCACCACACTCGCACATTATCACTGTTTTTGCAGAGGTGCTCAGAATACAACAGTTTAGAAGCATATACGTATAAAGATACACAACATATTCCTCCAAACTGCCAATATCCCAAACCCCTCCTTTAAAGTGCAGGCATTGTACTTCCCATTTCCAGGACTCAAGTCCGACTATATGAAAAAAACCGGTATCCCTGAATCCCTTCACTAAATATATTACCCTCTCACACTCCAACAGATCGTCAGGTCCCAAGTATCATTCGTCTCCATTCACTCCTATCTAACACGCTCATGCACACTTGCTGGAACTCCAAGCCCCTCGCCCACAAAACCTCCTTTACCCCCTCTTCAACCCTTTCGAGGACGACCCCTACCCCTCCTTCCTTCCCCTATAGATTTATATGCTTTCCATGTCATTCTACTTTGATCCATTCTCTCTAAATGACCAAACCACCTCAACAACCCCTCTTCTGCCCTCTGACTAATGCTTTTATTAACTCCACACCTCTCCCTAATTTCCACACTCCGAATTTTTCTGCATAATATTTACACCACACATTGCCCTTAGACAGGATATCTCCACTGCCTCCAACCGTCTCCTTGCTGCAGCATTTACCACCCAAGCTTCACATCCATATAAGAGTGTTGGTACTACTATACTTTCATACATTCCCTTCTTTGCCTCCATAGATAACGTTTTTTGACATCCACATATACCTCAACGCACCACTCACCTTTTTTTCCCTCATCAATTCTATGATTAACCTCATCTTTCATAAATCCATCCGCCGACACGTCAACTCCCAAGTATCTGAAAACATTCACTTCTTCCATACTCCTCCTCCCCAATTAGATATCCAATTTTTCTTTATCTAAATCATTTGATACCCTCATCACCTTACTCTTTTCTATGTTCACTTTCAACTTTCTACCTTTACACACATTCTCAAACTCATCCACTAACCTTTAAACAGACTTACCGTCAAATAGATTTACCCCCATTTATAAATGAGTCGCTCCAAAATAGATCTATCTCTAAAATACATCAAGAGGTCGATGAATTTCCTCTTCAAATATATCTGCCTCTCAAATCGATCTACCCCTCAATAGATCTACCCTTCAAATAGATCTACCCCTCAATACATCTACTCCTCAAACAGATCTACCCTTCAAATGGATCTACTTCTTAGACAGATCTACCCCTCGATAGATCTATTTTCAAAAAAATTTAAA
>NW_026503557.1:0-12532 GCF_026875155.1 Cherax quadricarinatus
CAAAATCAGATCAAAAACCCTCAGAATCACAACTAGATGAACGATTTTTTAAAAAGATTGTAAAAAATTTATGCCCAATGTTATGACAATGTTAGACAATTTTATGACCATGTTATGACCAATGTTATGCCCAAATGTTATGACCAATTTTTATGACAATGTTATGCCCCAATGTTATGACCAATTTTTTTCTAGGTAATTCCTTTTGTTTTCACATACTGTATTGTTACTGGGGTATATGAGGTGGGAAATGCACCATATTCCCCACCCTGGGGCGGTAGTAAAAAAGATTACAGAGGTACATAATGGGGTCCAGGGACTAGATCACAAAGTTTTGACAGCTGAACAAGTTACTGAGGGGGGTGAACCATTCACACGTCATGCCTGATCACAATTGTAATGAGTTATTAATGCAAATTTTTAAACAGGTCACACAAACACACACACAGCCAGGAGCCAGGAGCTATGAATCGACTCCTGAAACCCAAAAAATAGGCGAGTACCCACAGGGGTAATGTTTATTTATTTGTGAAAAAAGTCGGGGAAATTTTTTCCCAGAATGGTTTGTAAATATCACGTCTATAAAATCTTTGAATATTTGAACATTTCGGGGTAAAATTGTCTTGAATTTTTAAATTTTGTCTCATTCTACATAATAAACTCAAGGTGTGACAATAGTCCATCGGGCAAATTTTACTTTTCGTTTGTCTCATCTGTGGGGGGATTTAACCCCCAAAAGATACTTGAAACCCCCAGCCGGAGCCGGGCGGTATGAATCCAAGAGTCTCTTATCTTTTTGGATGCACCACAGTCCCCTTTCAGTTTTAAGTCAATAAAGTTCAGTTGAAGTTTTTTTCGTATTACGTTCTCAAAAGTAATGACAAGCCAAGTTTAATCTACTCTCTCTTTGAAAGCAATTTTTATAACAGCCAATTCATATTCTATCATGTATCTGAAGACCAATGTGAGCGGAATCCACAGAAGGGGTACTCTGACTCCGCTTTCCACAATCCTACCACACCGTGTCGGGTTCTGACACAAGCATGTCACAATTTATACTTAATTTACTGAGAGCATTTATAGTGATAATTAGTTACAATTAAAGTTCAACATTGATACATGGGCGCATTTTGATGCCAGGAGAAGGCCCCCCCGTTTTAGATGCTTGCTCCAATTTCTTTAGGCCCCCTTGTATGACAACACAGCACTACCGCTGCACCCGTGGTTTGTAACAAAACCAACAAATAAAAAAAAAAATATGGAAAAAATGTGCAGTGTGACTAAAGTTATAATAAATTTAATACCTGTTTTGTTGGGGTTTGGGGTTTTGATTTTTAAGAAATGGAGAAATGGAGGGTGTTTTGTTTTGGGAATGGGTAAAAAACCCATGGAGGGGTAAGTGCATGTCACTGGTTCTAGGGGTTTTTCCAATTTTTTTTTCCATCAGAGGGGTGTTCACCTGTGTTTGAAAAAATTTTGGGGGGCTCTTGTGCGGGGTTTGAAGGGGCTTTCCCTGAGATATTGACCTCACCCTTTCTTTGTTTGGCGAAAAAGTCTCGTACAACAGGTCCATTTATATGACTTAAAAGCCTAGATATCTGTTTTTGGGTTTACATATTCTTGCGAGACCATTATGCACTGATCTGCCAAACTGCGCCTCTCTGTCTAGGGACAAACACATTTTCCCCTCGATCCCGGGGATTTTTTCACGACATACTTAATCGTGTTAAGATTAAACCCTGCAGGGGAACTGAAAGACTCTTTTCCAAACTTGCATTTGCAGCTGCCCGTGAGGGGCAGCTTGCAGGTGAATTTTTAACACCATCTTGACACTCCAAGAGGCCTTCGTTGTCGTGTTTAACGTGTGTTGAGGCTGAAAAATTATTTACGACCCCCCCAACCACCACCCCAAAGATCAAGGATTCATCGTCATTTCTTTTCGGCCCCCGGGGGAAAAGGGACTATCTTTCAAGAAATCTCGACAGGCTTTTTAATCTAAAACCTTCAAAGACCTAAAATTCAGTTGAAGCCCAAAACCCTGGCCAAAAGCCCACACACCCCAAAATTCCTACGCCTCATCCATGTTGAAAATCCCCTTCATGTTGTTGAAAATGGCTGCCCACTTTGAACTGTGGACAGTCATCAGCTGTTCAGGAAGAAATGAAGCGTTTCCGTTCAATTCCCCGGGGAGGAAAAGTGTTACCAAATCTAGAGGGGGTTTAATCTTGGAAAACATGTTATCTGCTACAATGAAAGATTCGCATCTGGCAAAAGTAAGTTAATGCAAAGACATAGATCAAGAAACCCCCATAGATATGTGGGGTTAAAGGTCCCCCTAAATTTGCAGTTCCTGACTGTTTAAAGTACAACATTGATTACCATTACGATTACCAAATTTGGGGGAAGTTCCCAATTTTTTTTGTGTTTGCATTATAATTAAATTATAAGAGGGGGTTTAGACGAGCACGGGTTTGGAAACCCCAAAAAATTAAACTTACAGGAACATACAAGTTACATATGTTAGAGCAGAGTCCCAAATATAAATTCAAACGCTATGGTTTGAAGTTCCTCCTTTTCTTATTTGCAAGAAGTTGGGGGGAATATTTTTTTAATAATAGACTACGAGAGTTAGTAGATTTGAGGCTCAGTAAAAATGAGGGGAATTTAGTGGATTTTCAGGACTCTGCGCTTTGTAAACACACAACAAGTAAGTTCATGGTTACTTATTTGAAGGTCGAAAAACTTTTTTTAATTGATGCAATATTTCCAACTTAAAAATTTTAAACGAGTTTTGTCCCATTATGATACCCGAGATAGTGCTTAGTTTTTTCAGCATAAGAAAAAAAAATTTATATTTAAAAGCGCACGTTATCAAAATCATTATATTTCCCCTTTTCCATGAGTTTCTTAAGTGCATTCCATACTGAGGCCTCGGGGAGTCTTTGTTTTCAAAAGCACGGCACTGTTTTTTTTTGAAGTTGGCAGGGGCACACCTCTCACATTTCCCCCTCTTATCATTCAATCTCACTATAAAAAAAAATTTTTTTTTTATTTTTTTTTTTTTCAACCCACCGGGGAAACCACCATTTTATTAATCACACATTTATCACCCACCCCTTCCCCCCCTTTTACTTAATTATCACACCACATTTGCAAACCCCAAATTAACCTCAATTTACATCCCAACCAAATCCCTTTTAATGGGGTTTTGTTTTTTAATTACACACACTTTTATTTTTTCCAAATTAAGGTTTTCATTAATTGTCCTTTGTCTTAAAATATTTTCAGGAATGAAAGGGATTAGGTTTTATTGGGACTTCATTGGCACACACATACATTTTTTCGTAAAGGCTAGCTGAATTGTTGTTTAACTAACAACTGTTTTCTCCTTTTACACAGGCTGAAGAATACATCAACTGCAGGTATATATCACTGAGAGGCATGAAGGCCCCGAGTGCAGTTGAGCCGCGTGGCTGCAACTGAACGCTAACGTCAGCTAGGCTGAGTGTATCACAAACCAGCAAGATCACAAGTGTTTATAGGTAAGATTGATAGAGACCTCTGGTGAGTCCTCCTCCGGTTACTGCTCAACAACATTAGTTTGAAATTAGGCATTAAGACGATATTCGGACACGAGGTAAATCATGTGTAGGGCCTCTGCCTACAGTACATGGAGAGGCGCAGAGTGAGGTAAAGTCCTACAGCTGGCTATGATGTAGGCAACCACTCATAGCTGCAGTCAACATGAGCTAGCATATTATACTGACAACACAATCTGTTGTTTACTTAGAGACTGTATCCATAACAAACTGTTGAGGACAGAATTGCGCTTGCACAACATATCGCAAAGGCATAGTGTAACTGGCACTGGCATAATTCTAAGCAATGTATAAAAAATAAAAACCCGCGTTTCTGATCACTTTGTAAACATAAGACAATGAAGCGGTTCTATAGTTAGTTGTCGATAATGTTTTACGCACCCAGCTAAGTAGAGATATAAATATAAGAGTTACAATTCAGCTGATTAAGAACTGCTCATCGTCCACACAGCTGCCTTGTGACCGACGAGGTCTTGGTGAAGACTGGTATCATCCACTTTACTTGAGTGGGACTGAAAATTTAATATTAATGTTAAATAAATTACTCTAGACGAAGGTATTTTATTGTCAGCATATTTTCACTTCACTGACTGGACTGAGGCTTACGTTACTCGTGTGGACTCAAAAAGTCCCGTCACCTCATGACACAGACTATAGTTTATTTACATACACTACTTACAACACAAGAACGTGCAACAGTCCCCCGATACTACAAGAAATTTATAAAAAACACAACCACCTGCTACTTGTAGATTCGTGAGCTATGTTGATAGTCTTTACACACCACAACAGGCATATCAGTGACTTGATAGAAAGCTGAAGGTCCTGGATGTACCACGCTCACTACATAGTTTAGGAACACGCACACTAGGTACACTGTTTCCTACAAGATTTGTCATTAATTGTATCACTAAATCTTATACACTAGATCAGAAGCTTGATCCACACTTACTCTGTACACACTGTTTATAGTTGTTTATGTGAGATCAATTTCACTTATGTCTCACACTAAAGCATGGTATCAGTATTTCTGTATAGGTTATCAAGGTCCTGGCGTCAGATGGATGACTCTCAGCAGAGTCAAGTAATCTGACCTCACAACGTTCTACCTAACTACACGCTCAATCCCTTAACTACGAACATAAAGGAAGAAAGCTGACTATGCTAGTACATTGTTGCTTCCTTGCATACTTACACTCTATGAAGCAAAGCAATGAATGTTTAGATTCGTCTTGCTGTCTTAAGCATAGACCACAATGTACACTATCTTTATCATAATGGATAATAAAGTGGGGAGCATATTTTCCTTAATATGTCCTGCTAAGTCTAAGAGATGGACTGCGTCTTTATTAAACTACACTTGGCAACACGTGGACATTTAGCAAGGAAGCGTCGGTCGCTGACCAACCGATACGCATCATGTACTGCATCTGGAATCAAGTACTTGCTGTAGCAGTAAACAAGATACTTGCCCCTTCTAGAGAGGGCTGGGCCCCTCAGGGCTGCAAAGGGCGCTTAGACAAGTGACGGGCTAATACTACCCTGTGCAATTACTGGAGAAAATCAATCTACCAACATTTTAGTACTCGCACGTAGCAATAGATACAGGGGGGAGTCACCTTGCGCGCGTCCACCTACAAAATCCAATAATCAGATCATTAAGAAATCGACGAGAGTTGCATCTTGATCTGACACCAGGAACTTAGGATCGCAAGATCTTACAGACATTAGTAGAACTTACAATAAACTCTTAGATGTCCTTGACGTAAGGAGCACATTTTCAAATGAATTGTTTATTATTAGAGACAAAGATGTAGTTGTCTAATCCCATCTGACGAGGCTAATCTTTTACTCCGTGTTTGTCTAATGAAAGCTCTTAAAAACAGCTAAAGTAAACTTGACGTCATGCGTTATGTTGCCGGGAAACCAAGCCTAATAGTATTTGGAGAGAGGCTGTTGTCGGCCTCTTACTATTCTGAGGCAAACTGTCCTTGGAAACCATCATTTTAATTTTAAAGCTTCCTAAACCTCTATTATATTCAAATCGCGCCTCACCATCATCTAATTCGTAACACATTCACTCTATAAAGTCACATTCCTAGTGTCCTACTGCTTGAAGTGAAGAGAGTCAGTCTTGATTTCACTTGAATCAGCAAAACTATACTTTATTATTCATACGGGGGGGTATGAGGAAGGCACGTATCACTTCATCTTGACATAGACATTATGGGAAGAAAGTGACACGCAGTCATATTGAGGTCTCAGGTCATTCACTGGGCCAGATTCTCATAGGAGACCCAAATAATGCAAAATACTCATGCAAATCGTATACCAACCGAACCTGTTAGCACATAACACTTCTTGCACATGTGCGTGGAATGACAGACGAACTTCGTGCACAAATGTATCAGCACAATAATAACTTACTCTTCTTAGGAAGGTAGTAGGACGGTAGACAGTAACTACTTAGGAGGTGATACTACCGTCACTAGCCAAGTGACTGAAAAACAGAAGCCTGTATAGTTTTATATGACGGTATGATTGCATGGTGTCCAATTTTTACAAAAATGTCTACATAACAATACAAGATTTCAGAGTACGATCTTGCTATTTCTACTTCACACTTAGCGTCATACTACACATGCATGGACAAAGCATTTATAGTACACCCTCCTCTGGGTTTTTCAAACCTATTTTTCTTGCAGTCTTTGTTTCCTGTTATTTCCTCTATCTCCATGGAGAAGTGGCACCAGAATTCTTCACTACTTGACCATATACGTTGTAATAAGAGGAGACTAAAATACCGGGGAGCAACGGGGCTAACCAACATCCTCACATGTTTACGTATATCTAAATTTAAAAACGAACTTTCGGGCTTTTCCTTTATGGATACACCCTGCCATCGGCGGGATGACGACCGTTGTTGTTGAAAAAAAAAATATTGTTTTTTATAGATGAACCTGTCAGGCCATGTCACATTTAAAAAGCAAGTATCAGGCAGCCAAAGGAATTACCAGTAGTGCAATGCTCATATAAATGTGTTCTTAATCACCCTTTGTATTTTATACCAACGCTGCAGCATTCATCTAAGAGCACTCAATGCCTGAAGAATGACAAATACACTTCCTCAGAATAGAGAAAAAGCACTTTACATGAACCACATGGACTGTCAGGATAGCTTATTCTGGCAGGTTGAGTAGTCCTGGGTCACCAACTCAAAGTACGACTGCAGGATTCACCTTACTCCGCAGGGATGTATAAGACGATGAGCAGAATTCAGAGGCGCGAAGTAAGCTCTGAGTTGTAAAATTCACCTTAAGTAGATCAAAAATAAGGTCCTTGTTTGAGCACACTGGAAAGCTAGGTTTCACCACACAGTTATTTCAACTAAATATCACTAACATATAATAAGACAGTGCCAATTAGCATTCATAACACTAATAATAAGAGGCGACAATAGTTCATACACAGTGTCACATTCAGGACAGTGAAATAACCCACAACTGCGTGGCAACCTTGAAACTGACAAGGGGGAGCAACTCAAGAACCTAGTGGACTAACAAAATTTGCCCTACACATAAGTTAATAGATAGGACTAAATGCGGCGAGTACCCAATGCAAGGAAGGAAGGACAGTTGATGATAACGAGGACTATGAGGGGTCTCATTTCAAACTGAAAACTATATTCCATGATTTACAATCAGTAATATTCGACCAATGAGTCACATATAGAGATGTACTTTAGAATGACATGTTGGCAACGATCTTGGAGGGGACAGATATAGATCGCACAATTTAAATTAAGGAAACAGCGTTTCGCCATTGACCACAAACAGATGGAACTACATCAGAACTCCATAACACAGAAAGCTGAAGAATAGGAAGAGAATGAGGTAATCAGTACCCCTTAACCTTGAACCATTCATCTACAAACCTGTCAGACACTGACAACTACTTGGATCTATACTTAAGAAATTCTTCGCTTGCCCTAAATTCTTGGGTCACGACCTACTTCCACATGAACAAATGTGGACACCACCTACTGACTGCTGCACCCTCCTGCCATACGGTTTATAAGCTGCTCTACCCGAAACATCATATGCCGTATACTACTCAAGATTGATGGACTGACCACATCGACTCAAGCGTTGAACAGGGACTGATTAGACTCTACAGTCTACGCTCCTATTCTTCAAGCTTCTCCTGTGTATGGACAGATATTGAAGCCACTGTGTGGCGAAACAGTTTCTTCAATAAAGTTCCTAATGTTGCCATAATGTCTTAATTTCTTCAGCAAAATCTTATAAACTGTTTATTATTATAACCATTTTTCTTTAAGGGTGGACCTGTATAAGGCCAGTAGAAGGCACTACGGTCAGATGATCAAAGACTCCACACTGTGGGACGTCATCAAATGATTAAAGTTCCGCATCAGGAAAACACATGTACCTGTCTCGGGACAAACACATACATCTAACCAAACCTTTTTAGAAGTGACGACCGTGACGTCACATCGTGAAAAAGCAGTCATCAAAATGCAAATATTATTTAACATTTACGTGTAGCTACTTCTCCATGTAACGACGCAACCTTATTTTTAGAAATTTTTTCCAAACTACAGATAAATTTAAACCACAACAAAGCAGTAACCTACCAATAGTAGTACTTTTTTGCCCCATTTCTAGTAAAGTGAAATAAAGCTGTCTGGTGCTGAGGAGGTTAGCTCATTTTAAGCAAAGCTGGTAATGATGAAGCTGGTGCAGCAAGACGCTCAGCTGGGTCTCCTTCAAGGTCTTCTATCCTCGTTTGCTATAAGATTAAGATTTTGTTCGGATTTTTTACCCCCAGAGGTTAGCCACCCAGGTTACCCAATCATAGGCAGTGTGCAATCTTATTTCCATTGAGTCCTCAATCTGTCCCTAGGATGCGA
This sequence comes from Cherax quadricarinatus, assembly GCF_026875155.1. Classification (NCBI taxonomy): domain Eukaryota; kingdom Metazoa; phylum Arthropoda; class Malacostraca; order Decapoda; family Parastacidae; genus Cherax; species Cherax quadricarinatus. Next base: position 8,530 of record NW_026503557.1, read on the forward strand.
CCCACCCCAGTCGACTAACATCCAGGCTCATGCTTGCTTGCTAGGTGAACAGGAAAACAGGTGTAAAGAAACAACGCCCAATGTTTCACTCTTGCTGTGGATCGAACCCCTGACACTCAGTGTGTGAAGGTAGAGCGTTGCATACCAGGCCACAAGGATTGATTTGTAATAAAAGTTGGGTAGAATTTACCTGCAATATGTGTAAATAAAAGGACACAAGTGGCAACTAATGTGACATTTTATTGTGGCAACGTTTCGCATCTCAGACTTTATCAAGCCGTTACAAACAATACATGGACACAGAGGGTATATATAGGCTCAAGTGAGGTGCAATACTAGTGGTAGTAGTAGTAGTAGCAGTAGTAGTAGTAGAAGTAATACAATATGTAGAACTATAAACTTTGCACATGGTAAAACGATGTAAAGGCTATTACTAGGGAAACCATAAAAATTGGTTAGACCAAATTGGAGGCTGGATAGCTGCAGCCTGTTCAATGTTTCATTCTCTGTAATGTGCTTGTGTAGTATTAACAGGTAGACTATGTGATGGCAGGATTACTGTTTGCAGGAGGATTCTTGCTAGACTTCAGAGATGGAGAAGCTGCCTTTGTTTTTTTATAATAGGATTAGGAAACATCTAATTACCTGAAGTATTCAAGGCACTTGCGTCCTGCGAAAATTAAGTTTCTATTGATCACTAATTGGTCTTCCCTGAACTTCATGAGATGATTGGTGTCCAAACTCCACCTCCTCCAGACAAAATCCACTCAAACCTGCTACCTGGCCCCACTTCTGACAGACAGACCAAAGATCATAAAAAACAGAATCCATCTCTTCCCCACCTCCAGGAAACGGGTCCAATAACACCATAACAAACTCCACGATGGCACCACTATCACGGTCTTTAATCCAAACTCCTCCCCCAACAGTAACATTTGCTAGACGAACCAATTAAATCAGTATTAAATTGGAATTCAGTTCAACGTACGTTCTAACTATACAATTAGACACCACCTACTGGCCGAGCTTCTTGAAGCCAAGAGCCAAAATTGTTTGCTAAATCAGTACCTGCCCTCAAGCCCCCAACGTATCCGTCATTATGAGTTATACTGCACTACAGTCCCCCCTATGATTCCCACACGATGGGTTGCCCTCCTTGTCAATTCCAAAATAAAACACGAAATTTCTCCCATCCATTTTATTCACCAACACTGTCTGCAGTCAGAATACACACCCACACTTGGTCCCTTATCTTCTTCACCACCTATGCTCCGCCAAACACTATTCCAACATACACATCTTTCCTTAGTCTTCAACTACACCAAACTTACCTATATCTGACATGAATGCCAACACACCGCCTTTCATTCACACCAGTAACAACCAACATGGACACCAATTACTCAATTTCACAATCCATGAAACACCTAACTCATCTCGGCCCCAGACTTCAATACCTCTATAAAAACAACCACAACGGGCCAAGGCAAACCAGACATCATTCGGGGGGGGGGGGGGGGGGGGGGGTCTGGCAAACCGTGCCAGCTCTCTATTTCTACACTACATCTCCCCCTGGCCCTATTACAGGCACTGATCACATCCCAGTCCATCTTAACACATCTCCTCCATCCCTATCCTCATTCCACCCATCACCTTCCTTCTCCTACAAGAACGCTGACTCGGAGGCTTTCAAACACACATAGACCAATAAATAACCTACATCTACTTGACTACAACAACAAACCTGTCTCTGACATCGATACTGAACTTGATCTCATCCAGGACACCATTTACAGATGGGGGGAGAAGTGACAAGCAGCCAACATCGCAATACCCAACAAAACTCACATCACTCGTTATTCTTCAAACCGTCATCTCAGAACAAGAAGACTAATTATCTGCTACACAATCGCTTTCCTCTACAGCACACAACAGATTTAATCAAGTCCGATTAGACTCAACTTACCTTATGAACAACATTTTACACAGCCAGACCATAGACGCACACAACAATCACTGGTCACAACTCAGAAACAAGCAGACAAACAGCGTATTAAAAACACTAAACCTCCGGGAACTTTTATCAAAAAATCAGAGGCACAACTCCCACAAACAAATTCAAACACATCACCCACAACAACACACACATCTCGAGACCCGCAGGCTGCTACCAACATTTCTAAACTCGATCTGGGAGAGACCATCTTCCACCCTCATCCCACCTCCAAAACGCACCCCCTAACGTTATTCAACACTTTCAGAACATAGAACACTGGGACACTGCACAACACACAAGAAACAACACCAGACAGCCACATATATCTAGACTCTCCTTACCTCCACCCAAGAACTCGACACTCCCTTAAACCAACACAGACATTAAAACTCTCCTCAGACACCTTTCCTCCCAAAGGCTCCTGGTAGCCTCTGGCCCTAAACCTATTATCCTAAAACACCTTGCCTACTCTATTCATTACTGTCAACACAAACCTTTTCTCAATGCCTCCCTTGCCTCTGGATACTCCCTTCCACTCAAAGGCTGCACTGCTATCCTCCTTCCTAAACCCAAAAAAAGACCACTCTGATCCTAGAAACTTGATCGCCCTATCAGCCTCCTCGAAGAACTTTAGGAAAACTCTTTGAAAAAAACTCATCAACCACGCCTTCGCAGAAGTACTTTCTGTATAGCCAGTTTGCTTCAGAACACTACAGATCCACACGTAGGATGCCATTAACATAATTCTCAACTACGTCCACATAAACACAAAACAAAGAAACAGGACAGCCCTGGTTGCAAAAGACGTAGAAAAGCTTTTGACACTGTGACTGGCACAAGGCTCCAGTAACAAACTCTGCACTAACATTAAGCTGCCGTTCACTATCTAAACTCCTCTGCCAACTTCCTAAACGGCCGTACCTTGAGAATCATTTCCAAGGCTGTTACCTGACTACTTCACACAAATGCTGGAGTACCCCCAGGATCTGTCCTCACCCCTACCCTCTACATATTATACACTACGACATTCCAACACCTGTACACCAAAACCATCCTTCAACACTAAACTAGCCATATGCAACGACATTACACCAACTATCACTCATGCGCAATATACTTACACTCACACACAAAACACAAAAATGAGGTCGACAGATAGCATCTGGAACAAAAATGGAGGATCACAACCAATGCAGCTAAATTCCAGCATTACATATTTTAACTAGAGAAACGTAACCTCCTTTACCTGTCGAGCTCAGAACAGCTGACAAACCCGCCCTTACATCGCCCGATCAACAATTTGTTTCCACTGTCCTTGGCGTTAATCTTGACCGAATCTTCAACGGCTTAGCTTACACACGGACACAATCACTCAAGCATGCAATAGCTATAAGTGCCCTTGCGGTGCCTCACAAACTGAAAACATGCCACTCAACGCACCAAACTACACCCTCTAAAAATCCCTAATACGTCCCTCTGATAACTTAACTCCCTCTAGCCTCTCTCTTGCATGCAAAAACAAAACCTTTCTAAACTGGCAGTGTGTCCAGAACGAAGGCCTGCCTTGGTACTTGATGGTCATGATGGGAGGACTTCGCCACAAAGCGAAGTCTCTCCATGTCCATTAGACATCCCTGCGCTGAATCTGTACTGGAAGACACTCAGAGACAGACAGATAGACAAACTTGAGACACGACATGACTACTGACCTCTCTCTTTGTTGACGAAGACATACTCGCAGACCCAGCAAACCAACACAACCTTTTCTACTTGTTTGCATTACCTGCTCCTAACCCTATTTTACAAATACCCTTGGATTCTCCGAGAGGTACCTTCTATGATCATGTTACCATTCTCTGACCAACGTCGCCTTAGCTTTTTGGGTTAAGACATTGGCTCAGTTCTACACTCAATCATTTCTTTCTAAATAAAAAGCGCTTCTCAAAAAAAAAAACTGTCGCATGTCCCTTCCTTCCCGCTCACCCCACCGAGTCTCAACAGAAGAGC
>NW_026503560.1:0-14683 GCF_026875155.1 Cherax quadricarinatus
CCGGAAAATTATTGCGGGGTTAGCTTTTAAAAGTATATGCGTAATTTTGTGTGTTAATCTTTTCCCATCCTTCCTGAATTGTTTCACATTTACTCTAAGTTTCGGGTTTAAAACCCCTTCTCGAAACTTACCTGCGTTTGTAAGGGCCAAAATATTCTAAGTTTTTCCATACATTGAAGAAATTTCCCGATCCCAACTTGTAAAAAAAAATTAGAGTCGGGAGAGATGAGACAGCAAATGGTTCTAGAACACAAAAAAGTTCGGAGCACTTTCGTTTTTTTGCCTTTACGATGAAAAAGGAAAGAAATTTTTTGTTTTAAAGTGAAAAGATCTAGTGGGCTGGAAATTTTTTTCCAGGTTTTTAATATATATGGGTTTGTCTTAGTTTTCAGTAATTTACTAAGACTGACCCTTTCATGTTTAAGGCAAGTCTGCACATTAAATATTTCAGCTTAAGGAAGGTGTGGTTCAATAATTAACTGTTTTATTAATGTTTCTTAGCGATTTCTTTGTATAGTATTTACAAGTGCCAAAGTAGTTAGTCAATTTGGCAGTGGAGTTCCGATACGTAACGAGGTATTAGGCTGCAAGTAATAAGGAATTTATGTATACACGCTATTAGAATAAAGCATTTTATTAAGACAGTATCGGCTAGGAAAGTAGGTAATTAAAGTGAAGTAACTCAACTAGAAGCGAGTGCCATAACTGCCGCCGACGTAAACAGTGTCCGCTACGGTGCGATATTCAGTGAAGGTTGTGCTTGCAGTGCGCAAGTTCGTCCTTACCAGTGTAGAAGTGTAGGTTAACCTAGAAATATAGGAAGTGGGTATAGTACAAATAGATTTTAAAATATTTAGTGATTAATTTAAGAAAACTTCCTTACACTTGAGTGGCAGTAGTGGTGTAGGTAAATTGATTGATGACGTAAGATGTATGGGTGATCGTCACGTGGTCTACCGAGACTTCCGTCACCACCCTGAAGTCAGACTTCACCTCAGTCATTGTCACTGAGGTCGGTCTTAAGACTACAGTAGTCTGGAGGGCAACGCGTTCATCCACTGGTGTGGCTACAACCTGGAAATGTACAAAGTTTAAGTATATGAGCGAAGATATTTAATACAGATTTATGTCCACGAACATAAACTTACCACGCGAGTGCCAGCAGTGACTGTCTGCACGTTGAACGCAGTGAGGGTGACTGCCACGCTGTTGAAAGCCAGGTCAGTGAGGGTTACGAAGCGGTCGATCGTCACAATCTGGGTTACTGTTGGGGTAATCAAGAAGCTCAACCTGTTTATTTGACCAGCCACAGACGCTCTGGGAACATTAATCTGGCCGAAGGTGACGCCAGCACCTGGACCACCTACGACCCGACTGAAAGCATCACTTATGAAGACTGATCCTCTGCCGCCAGCAGGAGCTTGGGGAAGCCTGAAACCCCTTAGATCATTAGAAGAGTCCCCGACTCCACTGGTTGATGCCTCTATTTGAGGACCGCCAATGTTTACAGAGATTGTATCTGAAGGGGAAGCATTGCCAGTCAAGCCCGTGGCAAAGTTACTTGTAGCACCAAGGACAAGTTGGCCGAATCTGTCGCGAGTGCGTTCAGGTTGTCTAGAAGAAAGATGGTCGATACCAAGTTGAATAGCAGGGGAAATTAATCCAGCATTGGATACGATTCCGTGAAGGATGTTTTCGGAAGTACTTATTGGAGTGAAGCGATTAGCGGAATTAAGGTTGGTTGTGCTTGACTGACCAAGTTGGGCTCTAGGAAAGTTGACACCGTGATCACTGACAGGGACTCCGGTATTTGGAGGTAGGTAAGTGGGCTGTTGGGAGGTAAAGATTATATTAAAAAAGTAGGAATTAAGTCCTGAACAGATACAGTTTGTGAAGTAGGGTTAAGCACAAGTAGCATTAATTTAAGAGGCAAAGGAGTTTACCGAAAGCATAGTTTGTATAATACAGAAATTGGTCCACTTATGATCAGGAAGACATGGGTAAAAGTTGTTTATTAGTACAAAACGCGATTGGGGAATGGAATTTACTTTAAAAATGCATGAAAACATACTTGAGGCAAGAATTCTCGAGCCCATGTTGAGCACAAGCTCAGGACAAGCACGAGTACCGTCGAAAGACTCATCTACAAATAGAAGAAATATAATGTATTAAAAACAGGGACAAGTACTGAATTAACAGTAGCAGGGTTTTTCAAAGCGAACAATAAAATTGAAACCAAACGCCACACTCACTATAAGAAGTAAAACACTGAAGAGATGAATACGTTAGGAAGGCCGTGAGTAGACTGACTCTCACACTGCTCCTCCCTCACCTCAAAACCTCCCTTATTGATTCGACTATTAAATCCTTCCCTTACACCTTCCTCCAATCGTGCCCTATTAACCCTTATCTCAATAGCTTTATTATAACAGAATATATACACCGAGAAGTTTATGTCTATTAGTGTATATACTCTGAGATTTTTATTATATTTTATTTAAAAAAATACAATACATTAAATAAAATTCTAGGGATTACAGTAATCTTAACTATTGTTGATGAGTTGACATGCAGTCTTAATGACCCTTGGAGTAGTTAGCAGCCTTCCAGTACAGTTAATTAACCAGTCAATTTTTCTCAAGGGTATATCACCAAGAGGTGTAAATCTCTCACTTCATATACACTGAGAAATCATTGTAATCCTTATTTTAGAATTTAAATTATTTTTTGATTATTGTCCTCTTAGCTTTCGGGCTGAGTGGACGCACTGCGCAAACAGCTCCTGCTTTCTCTGGTGCGCAACTTCCTGTTTTCACCAAGATGGCTGCCAGCTACCGCAGGAGGAGCAACACCGTGTGTGTTGACATTGTTAAAGGGGCAATTTACCCTACGAATGCCTCTGTTTTATTACCAACGAGTATACGGGACACGTTTGGCATTGAAGTTGAAGAATTTTTTTTTTATATTTTATTTAAAACAATACAATACATTAAATAGATAAAAGAACACATTATCAGGTCTTACACAGAATTATAAATTTCATTAACAAAGCACACAGACATTTAACTTTGTGTTAACACAAACTGTCCCTCATCGCCAATGCATTTTATTTTATTTAAAAATACATCACAGCACATAAAAAATAACAAACAGGCTTTATCTGCCAAGAAATGTAATAAACTTTCCATGGCCATATAATACCACATACAGATATAATTATACATCATGTAACAAAAATTATCTAATGAAAACACAAACAGTAACCAAAGTAAGGAGAGAATTGATACATACTTCCGTACTAACGACAACAAAAGTAAAACAAGATATTCTGTACTATGACTGAACGTCATAAGGTACAAACTCAAAAGGGCACAGTATGTTACATACCGTATAGCCGTGCAAACTAAAACCCCCCTTCCCTAGACAGAACCCCCCCTGTCTGAAAAGTACAACTTAAAATCAGACCCACAAGAGTGCACAATAAATAAGTTAACCCTAACACATCTAAATGCATATCCAAAAGTATGAATCTTACGACACGTAAGAATATGAAGCATAAAACACAATGATAAGCTGTTCCCTAAACTTGTAATGGTAAAGGATATATTACTGACTCACGGCTTGTACAAAACAAACTGACAAGTGCAATAGTACTTTATGTAAATAGTAGAACTGTTTGATTCTTAACACTTGGTTTAGAAAGTTTTCCTATAGTCAAATTACATTAAACAAGATCCGAGTCCACATCATAATCACACGACAAACGGTTGCTGTACAATATAATGGTAATACACCTTACTCACAAAGTATTGACGATGGTTTTATACCTCAGACACAACACCATTATACATTATTAAAAAAACTTGTCTATACTTGGTGTGTATATACAAATGGCAAGCACACATGGTAATGGATATAGATCTGCATAATAACGTAGTTGTAAAAAATCCACAACATAACACACACACACAAGCGGACTACATACTCGTCAACATAGACATAGGTATTAATGGATCAACGTACACGAATACATCAATAACATGCACACTATCCATTTTACATGTAATAAGGAAAAACACGTCTATACAGAAATACCAATGATGGTATACCAAGAATAAAAAGGGCATTCACTTGGAGACATACATAACAACATGGCGACCATATTATATTACCAAACAGTGAGACCGTACATACAATTAAACGCAAGCGGACACCAGCACGTAAGATTACCACGAACAAAATATTATCTAAAATCTCCTTTAACTCTACGCTCTGTATGCAAACGGCGAAATCTTCCTCCCATCTCCCCTCATATATACTAACTGATTTCGATCACTTAGTTTTAAGAATTGTTATCCGCTAAAACCCGATTCTGCTATTACTCCTTTCAACATGTCTCATAGCCCATGGACACATATATATAATCGGCTACGGGACATACGACACTGCACGTTGTACACAGATGTCGACCCCACCCACATCAAACTCAACGCCCTAATATCAGGACAAACCTCCCCCCTACATCGTAAAACCCTGACTTATACACGCACGTACTATACCTTAAATTTTCCCAGAAATTAAACAACGGGAAACGCTGATTCGTCATCCCCGCACAATGAACAACTCGGTCTCTCTACACGCCGATTAGTCAACACCACCTTGGACGGCTCAGAGAATCCGTGCAAAAAATTGTGTCGATGCCCTGACCACGGTCGAGTGAGGTTGTGAGCGCTGCCACCCCTCTGCTGTTTCAGGCGAGTCTACCTTGTCATCAACATGGCGCTGAGTTGTGAGGAGGGGCGCGTAAATACCATTGGTTATTTGAGCTGTTCGTGGGGCGATTTCGCCCTCTTCAGTGCAAGGTATTACTCCAAGCGAATCATTTAGGGACCTATGGAATCCGGACGATGACGATGTGTATGGCGTAGCCCTGAATGGGGCTTATTAGAATCTTCGATCAAATTGAATTCCACGTCCGTGTATGAGTCTTTGGTGGACGAGATTCCAAGAGGTTGAGTCTTGACGCTACTCCAGCTGGTGAAGTGCGTTTGATCGACGTTGTCTCGCCACTTTACGTGGGTGAAGATAGTAATGTCCCATTTGAGGCTGGATGAGGCTTTCGTTAAGGACGTTGTTTTTTTGAGACATATTGGACTCGTACAATCTGGCACAATAAAGGGCAACGTGGACGGCAAGAGAGGTGCTTACATGGGGACGTCCGGAAGGGTAACTTTTCCCTGAAGATGACTCTGAGACATCCCTTACCGTCTTACGTCGTGTTGGAGGACTTTTCAGACGCTAGTATATGGTAATCGTATGCCGGACAGAGAACGTACGTGCAAGAATATGTGGGGGCGTACGACATTATGGCGGCAGAGTGCGTGAAGTTGAGGAGGGCGCCGCGCAACTGGTGAAGCACATTACCAGCGTGATAGCTGTGAGAGCTCAGTGCTGAGAGCAAGGGCCTGGGCGCTTGTGGATGTGAAGAGGTGTGAGGATTCAAATGAGAGACAGGCATGTGTGATGGTTAAGCTGTGGATGATAAAAAGGAATCTGTTACTACTCAATGGAAAAGTACATGAAGTGGCAAGTGCAGGAGGAGGTGCAGGCTCTAGGGATAGCTTCAGAACGTGTTTTAAGGACACTTGACACGGCCTGCAGAGGTTGTTGTTCCTGAGTCTGGTCGAGACGGCACGGCTCGTTGCCTGTAGAGGAATATAAGGACTCAAATAAAACATATAGGCAGGGTTGACGGGCAAACTAGCAAGAGAGAGTTGTCGCCGTGTGCTGTGGAACGGGCGTGGTTGGAGGTTGCGGTTCATCGTGAGGGAACATCAGAAGATAACATGCATGTATCGTGGGCATTCACGAGGAAGAGAGCGGCGGCGTCAGGGACTCAGATGATGTTCCTGACGCCGGCGCAGAGGTCTTGGAGGATGGACGAGCTACTGTCGAAAGTGTCATGATAAGAGGCATCGCAAAAAAGGAGGGGGGGAGCGTAGGGGGGTGATGGTGTCTGTGAGAGCCTTGTGTTGGATCTGGCGGAGGAGGCTGGGATGAATGAAAGAGAGGAGGGAAGGGTTGGAAACGATAAAGAGCCTTAGGTGTAATGACTGTGAACGTCATGATTGTGTAATAGTGTGAAGATAGGAATGGTTTCGAATGTTTCTGTTAAAATATAGGGTGGATTGTAGTGTTCCTGCAGAACACAATTTACAAGGAGGGAAGAAGGCAGCTCGGCGTGGAGGGGGTATTCAGAGTTATGACTCTGCTTTCTGAACCGTCTAGCAAAAAAGTGTTGGCATGGGGATATTGGATCTGGAGCGGCGAGCCCGGTTGTGTGCTAAGAAGTGAGGGGGGGGAGGGGGGGCAAGATTTATGCGAGTGGAATATGGGTGGTGGATGGGGCGATGGTTTTTTTTGTGAGTGTGATATGCACCAGAGAAAAACTGATTGAGGGTAAAAGGGATTTTTGTATTGTGAAGAACTAGTTTTTTTCTTACGGGCGTTGACTACAGAGGCCCGTCGTTGGTGGGGACTGGAAACTGCGTTTATTAGGAGGGCTGACGGTGGAACCAAAAGGGGCGGGCACGTGTCGGCGGCCTTGCTCGAGATCTTTGAGAGATATTCAGTTGCGGGATGCGGTTGGAGGAGGGGCGCTGTGGGAGGTAGAACACAGTTTTGTAAGACGGGCCCTGCTAGGTTCGGATAGGCTCTGTATATATCTCAAGGGGTTTGGGTTGACTTTTTCAGTACAAAAGAAGTAGCTTATTCGGATCATCGGCGGTAGAGTAGGCAGAGGGTGGTGGGGAGTCACTAGCAGGTATAGATCTAGGGGTTATTGGAAATTAAATACAAGTGTTGTTGAGGTGATGAGGAGGGGATAGTGGGATTTTGCAACGCTGTGTGGGAGGGGTTTAAGTGCAGATGATAAATGGGGTAGGGGATGTGGTGATGTGTTGGGATTGGCGGTGGCTATAGAACGGTATTATGCAATATTACGTAAAGGAAGGGAAACGTATCAATTCTTTTACAATTTGGGCTTGCTATACTATTTGGAGGATAGAGTTACGGGGTTGCTATGATCGAGCGGGCGCGGCCTGGGGGTCTCAAATTATACATGGATGATATTATTGGCAGAATTAAAGGGAGGACTGCGTGAGGTACAGGATGAGGGTTTCAAGCGGTGCGGGTACTAGGGCGGGGGTGGAAGAGGTGTTAATGGGGACGATTAGACCTTCATTCAGTTGGTATTTGAGTAGGCAGAAACAAAGACAGCATGGCAATGACTATTCCATGTTGGAAGTTCATGAGTCGATAGGAGGGTACAGGGAGGGGCAGGTCATATACAAGCTACGGAAGGAATGGTGGGCGTTTGCTGACAAGTGGTATGAGATGTACTGGCAACGAGAAGGGGTAGAGGATAGGGTTTTGAACAGGTGTAGTGGGAGTGTGGCTATGTCACGTTGCGTAACAGTGATTGCGGAGAGCACCTGGGTTGGGGAAATAACTGAGGGAGAAAACTATGGAGGGCTTAAGTGGAATGCGAAAGGCTCAATGCAACCGGGATTGATGGACTACCGCAGAGTTTTATCAGCAGCATTAGGGAATTAATGAGCAGTTTTTTGGTTTGGTTAATTAAATTGCATGAAAGGGAGAGGGTGAGCTGGGTGAGAATTGAAGCAGGCAACTCGGCTGTCGTTGTTATTGGTACCGAAAGGTAAGTTGGCGCGCATACGCTTGGGTATTACGGGCGATCTCGATTGTTATGCGCAGTCTGATTATAAATTGTTTGCGAAGATTTTGGGAAATCAGGTCATGTGTGTGGTGGGGAGGCGGGGTGTAAGTGGGTCAGAGTAACAAAAACTCAGTTTGGTTGCCAGGGAGGTCCATGGTGGTGGGAGCATTGGGTTACTTTGGGTTTTCGTGGAGGCAAAGAAGGGGGGGGGTAGGGAGGATGTTGGTGGCTCGTCGATTGGCAGGGGCATACGATAGAGTGGATAGGAAGCATTAAATGCCATCCTCAGGGGTCAGGGGTTTGGGTATGAAATAGTAGGGTTGGGTGGAGCTCGTTGTATATGGAGGTGCAATTAGCGAGGGTACAGAGATTAATGGTTTCGATTGGGTGAGTAAGATGTAATGGGATTAGGGGAATTAGGCGGGGTTGTCCTATGTCACAATTATTGTTTGCGTGCTACAGGACCCCTTTTTTTTTATAGAGTGGTGGATGGAGCAGCGTATTCGTATGCTTGTTCTCGTAGAGGGACTCAGGGTGTGCAGGTTGCGAGGGTTTGCCAGTTCGCGTATTGTGCACTGCATCGCCTGGATGATATCCAACTGTTCCTGATCCTGGGAGGGGATGTCAATGGACACATTAGACGGGGGTGGGGTAGGTAGTAGAAATTGTTCGAAGGGGCAACTGGCAGCATGAGGGTAAATCAGATAATATCCATGGTTATGGGGTTAGGGGCTTGGGCGATAGGGTTGATTGGTGGTTTAGTGCAGGTTGTGGGGGAGGCAGGTGACATTCGTTAAAAATTTGCGGTCTGATTTATGCAGAACCGACTTAATCTGTGGCACTGCACGGAAAAAACTCGATTAGGATGGTGAAAGGATCGAGGGAGACGCTTGGGATGCATTGCGACCTTATCATTTGACCTTGTGCAGCTGCCATTGCTATTAATATCTTACTGTATAGCAAAGTATTGGCACGTGGCAGACCGTGTTCAATTAACTGGGCCGGCAATAACGAACATAGCTTAGGAGGTTTTATTAATTCTTGTGGGGTTCGAGTGTGATTGGGATTGAAAAGGGATGTGGTAATGTTCACCTGTAAGTAAGGGGGGGCTGGGATTGCTGGACTTAAAGCGGAGGGGTCAAGATGTGTCTTAATTAAAGGAGGAGGTGATGAGGGAAATTGTGGGTGGGGGGGATTGGCCAGGATCCCCCATAACAGATTGGAAGGATGTATAAGGAGTTGAGTTGCACATGAGTGTGAAACTGATGTTGTGGGCTCTGGCGGGGAGAGTCGAGAGCAGCAAAGGTTTAGAAATAGGTAGCGTTGTGGTAGATTGTTAAGACGGGAGTGTTGTACGCGCCTGTAGAGGGAATTTTCCCTGTAGTGCTATGGGAGGTTATATGGAATAGGTTGAGTAGGTGAGGTATGCTAACTCGTGTTCGGGATGTTAATGTTATCAGTTTTCTGCACGGCAATTTTACCGTCGTGGTGTTCGTGGTTATACGGATAGGGACGCGGTCGTTGTCGGAGGGGGAGTGTGGGATATGGTGGGGGGGAGGAGAGGAAAGGTGTCGGCTTTTCATGTAGTATATTTTTGTGATTGGACGTGAGGAGTGTCAAGGGGTGGCTAAATAGGGTGATAAATAGGATAGGTGGTAAAGGAAATTTACTGTATTGAGAGAGCATTAAGTCGCGACGTGGGGGGTTGGGAGAAAGTGTAATCAGAGCGGTGGGGATACATTAGTGGCGGATTATATCTTTATAGTGTGGGGGATCGGATTGCGGGGGAAACAGGTTACCTGAGAGTGAGAGGAGTCTGGTGGTTAGCGGTAACTTTCTATTAAAATCAGGTATGCCAGAAATAAGGAATTTATGGGAGGAGGGGGGTTGAAGGATTTTCAGAGGGTATATAGGCCAACTTTACGTTACGGGTTTTTATTAGGACTTGTAATTTACGAGGAGGGGAGGGTACGATTGGAATGTGGTTCTGCTGGGGTAGGGAAGTCATGGGTGAAAAAGGGTCGCTCCCTGTTATGGATGGACATACAAATGTATGGTGAGTGTTGGCATGAATGAATGCGCTGGTGAATATGTGAACACGGGTGCTGGCACCTGTGGAGCTAGGCAAGTTTTTGTGTGTGACATGGACTATACACGTATTCATATAGTACTCCTGTTCTCAAGGTAGTAGTGATGATGGCATTTAAGGTATTCAGGGGGGAGGGGTTGCCTACATCAATGTGCATTGCGTGGGTAGGGCAGCATATGATTGGTAATTGAGGACAGTTTGCTTGTCAGTGTGTTAGTATTAGTGTAGATATGTGCCTATTATTTTATGTAGCGAGATGGGACTACATGCAAAGTTGGACATTGTATATGAGAATTTTCTCTAACGCCTATTTGTGAAGGCTGGATTGATCAACTGTGAAATCCATTCAAATTTTAGATGTATTATGTTATTATGTACATAGCAGTCCTTAAGTCAAGTTATTAGTTGTTATTATGTACATGCAGTACTTAAGTCATTTTGGATGGGGTTGTGTTTAGGTGCAGTTGTCACAAAAAATTTTGTTTTTTTGTGTCTGTGTTAGGGAAGTGTGTGGAATTTTTGTGTGTAGCCGCTACATTGGTGGGGTGTATTACTTTATACTTTGTTAATGTCTGTGATGTTTTTCATAATAATACTGTCTTATTTAAATATTCTATGTTGCCATGAATATGGTGTTTACATGCTAAGGACTGCTAAGTTGCCTTTGAGGTTGACATTCAATATTGCAACTTCTGTAGAAATTAAAGCTTTTGGGGGTTTTCTTTCACCAGGATTGAGGATTCATTGTGTTAATAATGCCACTTTACCTGTATACCTATTTAATTGTTTATTAATATTTTTGTGTCTAAGATGTTACTGTATCACTCATGATAGTGTAATTTCCTATGTATCCTTTATGTTAAGTTAAGTGCAGCTAGGTTGGTTGAATGGTTATATTTTAGCGGGAGGGGGCGGGGGGGGTGTTATTGTGTCAAAAGTTTCAGCCTTCACAGTATTATACTGGGTATACTGGGTGTACAAGGTGTTTGTGGTATTTAGTGGTGTCAGAAACACTTTTGTCTGGTTGTAATCATTTTTTGATAAGGGTGTTGGGGAATTTGTGATTAATCATTATGTGTACCTTTAATATACTTTCCTACTTGTATTGTAATGTTTTAAATAAAATTTTAAAAAAAAAAAAAATACTACAAACTCCCACCCCCTACCATTCAGTAATGTTTAAAACCCTGATTAACCACGACGTTTACTATACTAAATTTCAGAAATACACAACGTGAAACGCTGATTCGTCCTCCCCGCACACTGACAACTCCGGTCCTCCTCTACACCGCCGATAGACAACACCACTTGCGACGGCAGAAAACCGTGCCCAAAATTTAAAAAACCCACTTCGCGACTGAGAAGGGAGATGTAACTGATGAACTCGATTCCATATAATCACCGACACGCGTACATGGGGAACATTCCTTGAACTCTCTCACCTCAACTAGTCACCATACCCATCGTTCCAAAGTACTCAACTTAACGCTTCCGACACGTCTCGCATGCACGTAACATCACGTTAGCATCGTATCGCATCTTGATTACATCTGCCCCGTCTCAACACTGCGCAGGTCACGTTTAAATTTTGTTAAACCACCATGCCTGCACCAGTCGGAGAAAACGAACGTTTCAAGTAAACAAGCATGACTCGGTTCTTTTAAGGAACAAGTTCCTAACCTCCTTTGACGCATTTGGTGCTCTACCACCGCTCTTGTGAGCCCGGTCGCCACTGAACCCACAGAAAATCTATAAACTCTATTTAAAGATGTTTGATATCCCCCTTTTATTAGTGGATAAGCGCAGCAACGTGCCAAACTTTATATAAAGAAGAACATTAATTTATCGCTCGCTGGTTGTAGGGGTTAAATGTCGTGGCCTTAGACTATTTTACGCCTCAAAAACATTATTTACCACCCTCCCATGAATTACATGCCCTCGTCTCATCAACCTCTCTCATATACTGTATTCCACAGATAGTAAACACAGTCAACCACCGTCCACGTTCTCTACACCTACTCCTCTATCGCCAATCTCCCAACTTCATAATCTTTGATTTTTCTTTATTAACTCGCATTCTGTTGCTCTACCAAATATATCTACAAATCTTCCACACAATCTTCATCTGCTCTCTCGTACGTACTAGGACAGTTGTATCATCTACATAACCTACTATGGCAGGTCGATCACTACTCGAACCCCACGACGAATCTACACCCCGCCCACAAACTGTCCAATAAAAAGGGTCCTGCATGCAAGCAAGAGCATTTGAGACATAGGGCACCCTGTCGAATGCCTCTATTAAATTTTGACTAAGTCTCCTAACTTCCCATTAATTTGTACTCTAAACCCCAGCACCATTATACAAAGAGCGGGCCCACATGATGACTCATTCCCAAACCCCTGCCATCTCATAAATTTTCCACAGCACATCCCTTTCTTAAAACTATCAAAGCAGCTTGCCAGTCTAAAGCCAAAACACCACCCCCGCCCTCGTTCCGCTTTCCCTCGACAAACTCCCTGATATGCCCATGCCATCATACATTGTCCTACCTGGCACGCCTAACTGACCCTTATGTATTACCTTGTCAAACACTTTCTTAATCCTTATTCATTAAATTTTTGCATATAATTTATAATCATACATATTAGTGATATTGGTGGGTAATCCTTGAGTGATCGGGTATGTCACATTTTTAACTAACACCAAAACCGCCGTACTCTGAGACATACTTAAACGACCCCCTCCTTCATCGCATTGAGAAAAACGTACCAGAAAAGTCCGTAATGACCTCCCAATGTTGAATATAAAATTCAAAATGGAATGCCATCAATACCTGGCGCCTTACCCTTGCACATTCCCTGCAAAGCCTCCCCAAACCCCAGCTTAGTTATAGGCCCACCATGAGAAAAGCGATCATTATCATTCAAATCACATCGTACATTCTGCCCCAATTCCCGTATTGCATCCACGCTTACTTCTTTATTTAGCATTTTGATATTAAACCATTATCAACGTAATGGCTTATTCCTTCGTGGTTGTTACAACCTGACCCACTATACCCTTCAAACGCCATCCTGAACCACTAAACTCACGATTTTCGGTCGCCTTCCTCCTTTGTGTCGGGACTACGTAAGACACAAGCGGACGGCTTATCACCCCACACAGCCCCTCAGCCCCCACTCGAAATACGCGCCCCATCAAAAAACCGATTTTTCGTTCTGGATGGATCTTTAGATTGTCAATCCGTCCACAGGTAAAATTCCGATACCTCCCCTTGCGCTTAACAGTGCGTAAAGACCCTCCAGGTCCCTCAAAATCATACCCCAATCGAGAGCCCCTACCCCGATGTCATAAAATCCTAAATGCGAGTTCATAACTGTCCCTTTTCGCACAAAATCCTCCCTTTCCCAAGGAGTTTTACTCCCATAGACGCCATAAGTGCGTGAAGAGGTGTCTATCTTCATAATTTGAATTTTAAACGAGTATTTAAATTTCAATATCTTTAAAACGATTGGGTGACCTCCCCAGTCGAGCTCTTCGAGACCCGCGATGGTCGGAAAATACACATCTAACACACGCACTTTGGTTACAATCCCCGCCGAGACAAATATACCCGGTCTAGCGCGCAGCATAGTCCTTACGCACGAAAGTGTGCTCAATCCCTAAGCCACTGCTTTCCACTTACATCCACCAACCCAGCCCAGACAAAAAATCGCCCAAAATAATCGAACAATAACCCGCCCCCCTCGGTTCTACGTCTTTACGGCGCAACCAACAGTTCCAGTCGCCACCAACTACTGTTATTTTCAGGCAGAGATCTCAATATTTACACAAAAACGTCGTTAACAAAGTATTTTTAATATTAACATCAGTTCAGTGGCCCATATACTCCAAACAAAACCCACCGTTGAGTTACCCCATCACCTATGACGCGTACCACGCGACCTCCCCCCCTCCTCCCCAATGTTTCATCACGAACGGGCTGGTCGCCCTTTTTTTAACACAGGACACCACCTTTCAAACGACCCCGAGTGAGCCATATAAAAAATCATAACCATCTTATCGCAAACGAACTTCCAAACTTTATGGGGTTTTGTTCTTGCACGAAAAAATACATCTACTGCAAAGCGATGCAACCATCATGTACCTGCACTTGCCCTTTTGTTATTTTTCAATCCATTAAATTTATGGTTATACACCTAACTTTGCTAATGGTGGCTTTCCTCGAGGGACCACCCACACCCCTTTTCCCCTTTTTGTTGACTAAAGCCAAAGGCGCCACCTTTACCTTGTACATTCTTTGTTATATTACTCGCTGTCCTGGAACCACGCGACGCCCCACCTGTGACTTCCGACCACGTTTCTTCCCGAGCGCTGACCAGGGGTCAAGACATCGTCGGAGTCAGGCGGGGTAGCCGCACGCTTTCCCAGAAACAGCATCCTCAACTTTATCAGGGACCTGTAAGTTCTCCTTGTGAACTTCTACCGCAAAAAGTATGAACTCTCGGACCTTCTACCTCACTCACGTTAATTAACTGATCGACGTCCTTTAACTGTGATCTTCCTCATCTGAACACTCCAACGCAGGCACACACGGCACAGAATCATACTCCTGCGAAGCTAAAGGTCGTCAATGTCGATACAATGTTAGCGTCCATGTCAGCATCCTCTCTTGCTTGAGGGCTCTCACGTCCACCATATTCTACCACATCGTGGTTGACCGTACCAGGTAGAGTCACGCAGGATGACTCCACGGGGATGGCCCGATCCACCTCATCACTCCGATTTCAGGCGCGGTAAGTCCTCGATTACTTATCTGCCAAAAATTTAGTCGAGGAGCCTCCATCCGGAC
>NW_026503561.1:0-12020 GCF_026875155.1 Cherax quadricarinatus
CATTTCCTCAAAACAATTCCCCAGCCATCATCCCTTACCTCCCAACTTTTCCCATCTAAGAACTCTCCTCTTCAATCTATAACTGGTCCAATCCATACGTTACCTAGGCTTTTCGGTAACAGATTGATCTCCAAACTCTTATTATTCAGCCAAGATTTGTTGGCATTATTTATTATTATACACAAAGTGGCGAGCGCTAAAAACCCGGAGGAATATACAGCGTCTGGGGGGGGGGGGTGAATGTGGAAGCATCAGGCTTAATTTTCGGGGAACTGGAGCACAGATCCCAATTCCCTAAATTCAAGAAGCCCCTTCACCAACATCAAGGAACCTTCCTGAGGGAAATTGTTTGGCAGCACCTCACCTATTTCTCATTTGCTCTCCTTTTTTCATTCCCTCACAACTCTCTTACCTCTCCTATTTCTTTATCTCTTGTTACTCTCCCTCTCTTCTTATATCACTTCTGCTTGTAAAAACCTCTCATGAATTCCACCATCACTTGCTATTTCCTACCGGACTTAATCTTCCTGTAATCCACAACTGTCTGTTGAAACACTCAAACATTGCATTCTTAAATCTATCCAAATGTTCAGAAAAAGATGCCAGAAAGTACAACGACCGTGGAGAGAGACGTTCAACATGTTGCTGCAGATATGATGATTCTGTTGTAATTGTTTGTTATTCCCGTTAAATCAAATTATTAAAATTTCCAGTTTACCTATCTGAACGGCTTCGATAATTAAAAGCAGATCATCTTAAGGGCAGGATAATACCCAAGTTTAAATGCAGATGCATCTAAGGGCAGGAATACCTCAAGTTTTAAATGCTGATGCATCTATAAGGGCATGATAATACACCCAAGTTTGGTTGACGATGGGCAAATTTGCTGATGTAGTAAATAGTAATAACACGAAGAATGGTTGGCATCAGTGCTGTAACTGAGAAATGACTCGTGTTGTCGCTTGCCCATTTTAGTGTTGTTTTACCTACTGCGTTATTTTCACCTTGTACCTGGAGAGGGGCTCTTGATTAAGAATGGCCTCCATTCCCTAAACCGCTAAACCCCAAAGGAATTAGCACTTCACCTCTGAGTAAAATATACACTTGTCAAAGGCAGATTTGCCGGAAAGTTTAATTAATTTTAGCTTATAAGTCCGCAAGTAAAAAGAATTAAGTAAGATTATAAACAGAATTTAATGCAGATAAAACCTAGAAGAAGCCAATAAAACCCAGCATTGTGATTTATTTCTATAAGAGAAACATTCTCCTGTATTTGAAATAAACCAATTTGATGAATAAAATTGACAATTTAAAAATGAAGGCAAATAGTTCAATAAGAAAACAAAATTAGTATCAAAAGTTTAAAGCCGACCCGAAGTGACATTCTCGAGTTACAACAGCCAGTCCAACACTATGTCTAACTACCCAGCATAAATCCAAACAATTTTTCATCCATTTCATAAAATGAATCTCAGACATTTAATAATTAAAATATAGTTCACAAATATATTAAAAACAAATACAGTGGTTATACAGCATCTATAGGAATGTGATGCATAATCAAGGAGATGACAGGTTAAATTCTTGAATCAAGATCTCCTCACCAGCATCACAACAAATAACAAGAACATAAGAGAGAAAGGAACACTGCGGAATGCCCTACTGGCCCATACGAGGCAGGTCCAAATTCTCCACCGGCTTAAGCAAATGCTTAACCATGTCGGGTAGTCATATTCACTTTAATGCAATAATATAAAATATTGCAATAACAATTTCGAAAATAAAAGTGGAAAAATGGACTAACTCCTTTAGTCAACACTACACTCTTGGAAGAAGGAAAACACTATTCTTGAAATACTGAACCGATCAAATTTTCCTCTGTCATCACACGAAAGCAAATTCTGGAAATATCTTATGTAACAGTGTTCATAGACAACCACATACTTTGTGAATCCTTCCCTACTATATACAGTTCACGCACTACATGAAAATTTGAACCAGTCGACCTAAGGCATTTTTCGAGAAATAAACGACCATTTTGAAGATTGAAAATGAGAAAATCTACCTGAGAAATGTTCCGAAAGTCGAAAGTCATCCTCTGAAATTACGAACGTCATAAAATCACGAATTTGTTAAATTTTCCTATTTTTTTTTTCTTTTTTTTTTTCAAATTCTCTTACAATACTCAAAAAAATATTAGATTTTTTGTAAGAAAATCCAGTTTGATAAAATTGTAACACTAGTGGGAAATTAGGCTTATTATTTGATCTTTAGACATCCCCCAACAATAAAGGGCTAGGGTACTTGATGACAAGAAATAGAAAATTTACATTGATCTCGGGAAAGGTGTACAAGGAATCAGGTCGTCTACAAGCAGAGAACAAATTTCATTACTTGGACTTTAGTGTGTTATTAAATATTTTAATCTTATTTATTGGTAAATTTTACTTTTAGTGGGTTTATCAAGGGGAGCATACCACATAATTTACATAAAATATTACTTAATTATTTGCATTGGTTGCCCATAAATCTAGCTTATAAGGTGTAGCCAGGACAGATTCCTGTACCAGCACCTTGTCTTCTATATTGAAGGAGCCGAAACTTTGCCTTTCTTTCCATACCTCTGCTTCATAGTGTTTTTTGAGGAGATTTTAGTTACCCTTAGCTAACTGAACGGTGTTTACGCAAAATGTGGATAGCTGGGGGCTAGAGCTTTGTCTAGGCAAAGGTAAAAGTTACACACATCTCAAGCATAAACATGCCACACAGGGATATCCCATTCAAAACAGAAAGCGCTAAAAACCCAGTATGTGTAACTTCAGTGGGTTGAATTAAAGAGGGTTGTAGGCGAAAAATCCCATTAGGAAAATATATTTATTTATTCAACATAACGATTATATACACACTCTAGAAAACATACCTTAATCCTAAACACCCAAATGGAGGTACACAACAACCAGCTGGCTGTGGAGGTCCAGCCACCATAACCAGTAAGGCCTAGTCAGCGCTAGGCCGTCCATTACACAGCTACAAACCCTATTTCTTATTTTCCTCAATCATCCCACAGCACCCGGACCATGTCAGAGCCTAGGTGGGCATACAGTAAGCCACAAAAGAGCCAATGGCTTGAGTTGTTTAAACAAAAGGAGTAACACAACTACAAACTTAGCTTAAACAACACAGCATCTCCGACGCCAGCCTCCACATCATGCTGATCCCCCGTGACTCCCAAAGCCACGCTTACCCCGCGTACCCAAACACAGTTGGAAAATAACTTACTACAGGCTTTTCTTTATAAATATAACATTTAGAGTACTTTACAGTGCCGTCCAAATCACAGTATTAATTAAATATAATAATTATTTACAATTATAACATACATACTTTATGGCACACTCCTCCACTATATGTACATTACAGGTCATGCAGAACCACTGCGATAACAGACGGACCACCTGCAACCTTGAAAGACAGGTTGTAGAGTGTTTATGCAGGGTCTTCTCTCCCCAAGCCATCCTTCCTTGAGCACTAGCAGAGACCTCGAACATTGTGCACGAAGACTAGCTCAATGGACTGTGCCTTGTGAGTCCTGCACCGTTCACTCACTGCGAACAGCAACAGAGGAATGATTCATCCCACCTGTAGGAAAATACATGCAGAAAGGTTCTTCATTATGTTTTTAACGTCTATGAAATCATCCTAGGCGCCTTGGGTACTGTCATCTGGATGACTTTGAATACAAAGTAAAATATAAATTTAGTTTTATGCTTTAAGAATGGCTTTTAGTAATTTTGATACTGTGCATTGGGAGTGCTTCCGGATATCTAGTAGCTTTGTCCATGATGTTCAAGGTGAAAAATAAAACGTATAAAAGCCTGAACATTTATTTTGATAATGGCCCCACAGAATCAATATTGGCTCGGCAAACGGTTCCCCACGCAGGTATGGATGAAGTTCACAGTTTTAATGGTGTTGTTCAGTTTACCTACGTGTGAACTTTCCTACAGAAGCTGATGTTATACTTCACATATTGTTTTATTTAGGCCTATAAATACTCTTTCATTATTCTATACAGAGTTTTTTTAATTCCCAAATGACCTCTTAAAGATAATTGTGAGCTATCTCAAATCTGTGACTAAAATTTCTTAGGAACTACCAGTCAATTAAATAAGGGCTTACCCTTACCTACTTATCAGTCCTCTTTTAGAGCAGCAGAATGCTTATAATTTCATATTTGACTGGGGGATCTGGGTGGTATTCACCCATGGCGGCCTGAAAAGCCAAGTTTAAGGAAGAATCCTCTTCGCGTTCTTCCCTATGGACAGTCCCTCGGGCATGGAAACAGACACTGGCAACCAAGAATAGAAAGTGCTTGGTCTGGGACTTTCTGATAGACATCCCTTGGTATTTTGCTCCCGAGTCATGGCCAACATCGGAGAAGAATTGTCACTATAGTTCTGGACATTTTCGTCGAATTAAGTTATTATTACTCAAGCAATAACACAGCATCTTTCAGAGGACCCCCCCCAAATACACCTATAGTCAAATATCCTGTAAAATATATACTTTGCAAAGGACAAATACAGCTCGTCCAATGCTTCTAAAGAGAACGAGAGTGCAATGACGTCTTTTCAGAAAGTGGGAGTACTCCCACTCTTATAAATGAACAATACAACCCACGGATCGCCTAAAAGTGGATACATCAATTTTTTTTCCATTCTCCTGAAGGGTGAATGTGTTACTACGTATATAGTGCCATACCATCATCTACGTATTTTTTGTTCATAAGCACAATCGTGTTGATTTTTCCCATAGGTTGTTTTTTTTGGGGCCTGATGATTTTCACACTGGAACATCTAGTTTTTAATATTTGCGGGGTTTATGACAAAAATAGAGTACTACCTCTTTGACTGATTGTTGGCCTTGTGGTTGGTGCATCAGTGTACCGACGTTGTTCATCATGCTTACCGTAGGCATCATGATGACCGTTGCTCACCGTCACTTGTGGCGTCGTTGCTCACCAGAATTGACCATGATCGTTATGTCATGCTCATCATACATTTAGTTGGTAAGGCATCGTTATTCACTTTCAGCCAGCCACTTCGTCTCCATTAGGGACATACTACGACGAATCTCTATTCATGGCCTGTCTGTGGAAGAAATAAGACCACTCGGACAAGGAGCGGCTGGGCCTCACAAATGTCAACAAGCCTAGGCGGCTTCTAATTCAGTGTTCAAAAGAATGGCTTCAGGAAAGACTAACCTCTGGCCAACATATACCAGCAGGTTATCCCCAACAAAATAACTGCACTAAATCGGAGAAATTGGTGACACCACTCTCCTTGTACCATTTTGTGAAATTTTTTGACTGCTGCCTTGCAAAGTCTATATGAGAGTGACCCAGTTGACGCTTGCACAGTTTGAATTTCCTGCTGTATTTGGTGGGAATACACTGATATGCCCCAAGAACCATTGTTTCAACAACCTGATAGTCAGCAAAATCCTCATTATCCATAACAGCTGTGAACTCGTGCACTTTGCAGTACAACGCCGCTTGCACTAGTGTAGCCTAAGGGGGTAATTAGGGAAATTTCCGCGCGCGCTCACCGAAAAATCGAAAAAATATGGATATTAAGTTATATATATACTGAAAAATAGCTCAACTCTTTGGCAATACAATGGTACCAGAATGAATGTTCTACGACGTTTCTACAAGAAATTATACTCATTTATATCAGGTATGGTGACGGCGATGTTGGTACCGAGTCTGCTCACGGCCCATATATATTTCGGAGTTGTTTCCTTGTTTTTTATCGCCTTTTCTTGCATTATTCTTTCTAATATAATAACTGACTATTTGGCATCATAAAACAGAAGGCGGGACCTTATCCGTAGACTGAGCGACAGCTGGAACCAGATGGAACGCTCGGCAGTGTTCAGCGCCCGAGGTGCCAGCGCAGGAATCACTCCCATATTAATTATACGCTAATATCAGCAGATATAACAACTCTACGGCGTTATTTGTCTATTCAGAATTGATTAATAATGATATAATCAACACTCTAAATAACATACAAACAATGTTATATACTCTACGACTGAATAAAATAGTCCAAATATTGCCAAGATTATCGGGAATATTTCGATATAAAAAAGTGTTACTACACACTCCATGTCCGTCCTCTGAGTAAAGAGAAAACGGTGTTTTGAAGATGATACACTGCACTAGAACATCAGTTTACAAAGAAAATACACCCAACAAAGGCGATTTCGGCGAAATATTTTTTTTTTTTTTGAGACGGGGGCCGGCCTGGCGCTCCGGCCGTATCTCGGAAGTAACTTTATTCACCTAATTGCCAAGCCTTCTCGCTTTATTACTGACTTACATGGAATATAATACTCACAAAAGTATGTAGAATAAATGATTTCTCTTTCCTCCGTTTTCGTGAGCAAAATTTTGGAATAATTCCAATACTTTGGTAGTTATGGGGAGTAAAGGCATATTTATTTTGCGATATCCAGGAACTAAAACTTTATTATTTTGTGAAATAAAGATAAGTTTATTTAGAGAAAAGGGCTCAACGAATATTAGTATAAGCATTGTTCTCTCGGCACCAAGTGTCCAAACAACCCTACGTAGTCCCATATAAGAGAAAGCTTGGACACAAGGGCATTTTCAGTAAATCAGTCATTTCTCAGTTGTTGTTTGAGGTATATTTTTGATAAATATTTTCAAGAAAGAGTGAAACGACTTTGTCTTGTGTACCAAAACTGGAGAAAATCGGAGAGTAAACAACAGAGTTACAGATTTTGCCCTGAGGCGGCCTGCTCCGCAGGCCGCCTCAGTGCACGAACCTGGTTTTTAAATGCATCGAAAAATAGATGAGGCTCAGACTCAACAAAACGAGGTACTAACGACACTGCCTTCTGTACACAGAAGTTGTCACCAACAATCTGTTTAAACTGCCTCCTTGCCTTCTCTCGATCTAATTCCTCTTTAGCAAATGTTCGCTGCTCTCTGGTTGTTTCAAGATTGAGTCTAGTTAACTCAAACGCCAATGAAGCTGACTCGACATGAAACAAACCCGGTGTACCACCTGCTTCACGAGACTACTGGTCTGATTGGCTCTATGTTTTTATCCCTCCCACATTACGAAGTTACTTAAGTGGAGATCGGCGATTAATAGCCCTTGTAGCGGGAGTATCTCAGTTTGGTGACCCATGCTTGCTTCGGTATTTAATTTAATGCAAATAGCATCACGAAGCTGCGGAACAGTAAGAGTTCGTTGGTATTCTATGCCAATGGAACAAGCAATTCGCCAGCAACTCTGTCCAGGTAGTTTGACCAGATTAAGGAGAGTATACTCAGACACAAACCGCCTCACCCGGGTTGGTGGCATAACCCACTGTAACATGCTGTTTGCAATGCACGCAACTAGCAGCAATAGCACAATACGGCTTGCAAGAAGTACACACAGTAGCAAGACCGATAGACAATATCAAGACCAGCTCTAGTTCCAGCTCCAATTGCAGCTCTAGTTCCAGCTCCAATTCCATCTCTAGTTCCAGCTCTAGCTCCAGTTCCAGTTCTAGCTCTAGTTCCAGCTCTAGTCACAGTTTCAGCTCCAGTTCCAGCTTCATTTCCTGCTCCAGCTCTAGCTCCAACTCCAGCTCCTGCACAGAGCTTCCATATTACGAACACAGCTAATGGGAATGTGGAGCAAACAAAACCCAACAGTAGACAATAATATATATTTGCCTTCACCAGATGATATATACAGGTATGTAAAATAATAAGTGTATGTAGAATAGTAAGTGTACACCACGGTGACAGATGGCAAAGCAGAAGCCAAGAGCGTTGCACCGTGCCAACATAAGCTAGGCAAGTCTGCCAATGCTTAAACACAAGTGAAGTACGTGCTCAGCTTTGGAGCTTGGGCGGGATTGCCTGTGAAGGCCAAATGAATCAGTACTGATTAAAAGATGGGACCCTATTATTATTAAACCCTTAACACCAGGTATTGCTGGTTGGAGGCAGCCTAAATTAGAGAGATGAATATGCCCAATAAACTGTATCATACTCTTTGAATGCCACAACAGTATAATAAATAATTAATAACCATTCCAAAGTTCTAACATAAATCTCATATTCTATAACGAAGCAATGTCTCAAGTCGAATAATATTCAAGCTCAAATATCACCATTAAGGTTAAAATTCTTTAATAATAAAAGAAATCAATCCCCAGTACGGTGGTCTAGACTCACTGCAAGTGAATGGTAAAATTTCCAGGTCAGTGGGTAGCCACTGGGTATACCTGGCTACAGTAACCCAGCCCTTTGTAATCGTGTTATGACAAATCGCAATCATGATATGAAAAAAACGGCTTTGAGAGGACATTAACTAGAGTTCGTCACGGCCATGCTGGCGGGAGATTCATCTGAAAAAGCTTACATATGTGGTTACAGTGGTGACCCATGCTAACTTTCCTATGGTGTATAAATATACCTAATTGGATGAATCATATTGTAATCAGCTGGCCCAGTGGCTTATGCCTGGAGTTTTACGACTCACTTGCCAAGGGTTCTAACCCCACCCGTACCCTGATTTGTTTGCAATCACGTTATTACTATTTTGTAAGTCAGTTAATAAATATCATTGATTTGTATTAATGTTTTTAAATTTCAAATCAATTAATACTAAAGGAAAAAAGATGTAAATATTTGTGTATATATGATTTAAACTTCGAAGAAGTTTCCATAAGTGAATTAATATTTTAAAGTGTTTTAGGTTCATAGGTTCATATGTTGTCGATGAAATGACTAGATAAAAATACTGCTCAGAAATCACTTAGGAAGTTCACATACAAGAATGACACGTTGCATATAAGAGTGAGATTAACGGTTAAAACCTAAAATATTATATTCTGATCATTACTGTCAAGAAGTGTACATGTCAGTAGTAGTGAACATTATAATATAAAGATAGTTTATTCCAGCCCCTCTACGTGTGTATTGGTGTGTGTGTGTGTGTGTGAGTTGTGTTGTGTGTGTGTGTGTGTGTGTGTGTGGGTGCGTGCGTGGTGAGTGTGTGTGTGGTGGTGTGGTGTGTGTGTGTGTGTGTGTGTATGTGTGTGTGTGTGTGTATAGTGTAGTTTGTGTGTGTGAGTGGTGTGTGGTGTGTGTTTATATAGTGTGTGTGGTGTGTATCTGTTGTGTGTGTTGTGGTTGTGAAGTGTGGTGTGTTTGTGTGAGCGTGCGTGTGTGTATGTGTGTGTATGTGTGTGTGTGTTTGAGGTATGTATGTTGTGATGTGTGCGTGTGTGTTGTGTTGTGTGTGTGTATTGTGTGTGTGTGTGTGTGTGTGGGAGTGTGGTGTGTTTGTGTACCCACCAATTTGTACTCACCTATAATTTTGGTTGCAGGGTCGAGTCCTAGCTCCTGGCCCCCGCCTCTTCAACCGATTGTTACTGGCCCTCTCTCCTCCCCCACCATGAGCTTTATCAAACCTCGACCTAAAACTGTTAGGTTCCAGCCTCCACTACGTCATTTCTAGGCTATTCCACTGCCTTACCAACACTATGACTGAAGAAGATACTTTTCCTACTATCTCTCCTGACACATTTGTTCTTCAACTACCAATTGTGGCCTCTTTGTTCTGTGTCCCCTCCCAGGAACATCCGTCCTGTCCACCGCTTGTTCTATTCCACGCAGTATTTTATATTTCGATATCAAGTCGCCCCTGACCCTCCTGTCCTTCCGTGTCGTCAGGTCCGATTTCCCTTAATCATTCTTCATAGACATTCCCCTTACTCTGGAACTAAACCTGTTGCAACCTTATTTACTTTCTCTAGTTTCTTGACGTGCTTTATCAAGTGCGGGTTCCAAACATGATGCTGCATACTCCATAATTGGCCTGACATACACGGGTGGTACGTGTTGTGTGTGTGTGTGGTGTGGGGGTGTGTGTGTGTGGTGTGTGGTGTGTGTGTGTGTGTTATAATTGTGTGTGTGGTGTTTGTGTGGGTGTGTTGGTGTTGTGTGTGTGTGTTGAATGTTGTGTGTGTGGTGAGGTGTTTTGGTGTATCACCTTTTTGTCTCACCTATTTGGGTTTGCGGGGTCGAGTTTTAGCCCTGGCCCCCCCTCTTCACCGGTTGCTACTGGGCCCTCTCTCTCCCCGCTCCATGACTTTATCAAACCCGCTTAAAACGTGTAGGGTTTTCCTGCCTCCACTCTCATTTTCGGGCTTTTCCCCCTCCCTTACAACCTATGACTAAAGAAAATTTCCCACTATCTCTCTGACCTTTGTGTCTCAACTTCCAATTGGGCCTCTTGTTTCTGTGTCCCCTCCCTGGAACATCTGTCTTTGTCCCCCTTTGTCTATTCCACCAGTTTTTTATATGTCTTATCATGTCTCCCCGACCCCCTGTCCTCCGGGGGTCTCGGGCCGTTTTCCCTTAATTTTTTTTTCATAGGACACCCCCCTTAGCTGGGGAACTAACCTGTCGAAAACCCTTTTGTACTTTCTCTAGTTTCTGAGGGTTTTATAAAGTGGGGTTCCAAACATGCTGCTACTCCATAGGGGCCGACATACACTGTACATGCTTGAATTTTCCCTTTACTAAGGTTCGGAAAACGTTCTCAGGTTTGCCAGGGGCCCCCAATCTGCAGCAGTTATCTGATTGATGTGGGGGTCCGGAGACATGCTCGCTGTTATACTCACCCCCAAAATCTTCCCTGATGAGGGTTTTCAGTCTTTGGCCACCTACCATACTCTGTTTGTCTTCTGGCCCCTTTCCCCTTTTCTTCATGAATTTGCATTTCGAATTAAATTCGAGAAGCCCTTTTCTGGACCATTCCATCTTCCAGGTCTCTTTGCTCCTGCCTGGTCCCTCAATTTTAAACTCCTCATTTAACTTCACATCATCTGCAAACAGGGGCACTTTTTGAGTCTAACCCTTTCCCTCATGTTCACATATACCAAAAAAAGCACGGTCCCCAGGACCGACCCCGTGGGACCCCGCTCGTCACTGGTGCCCACTGTATACATCATTACGTACCAACTCGTTGTTGCCTCCCGTAGGGATTTCGATCCTGCAGTGCCCTTCCTGTTATATGCGCCTGATGCTCTACTTCTGCACTAATCTCTTTTGAGGAAAGGTCAAAGGCCTTCTTGCAGTCCAAGAAGATCAATCAACCCACCCCTCTCTCTCTTCTTACTTTTGTTATTTTATCCTAAAACCAGAAGGTTTGTGACCGGGTTTGCCTTCCGTGAATC
This sequence comes from Cherax quadricarinatus, assembly GCF_026875155.1. Classification (NCBI taxonomy): domain Eukaryota; kingdom Metazoa; phylum Arthropoda; class Malacostraca; order Decapoda; family Parastacidae; genus Cherax; species Cherax quadricarinatus. Next base: position 11,278 of record NW_026503561.1, read on the forward strand.
CGTGCTGGTTGGGATTTATCTCCAGTTCCGTTCCAGGTGCTCCACCACTCTCCTCCCGATAATCTCTCCAAATTTTTCATACATACCTCCCCCCCCCCTGACACAGGTCTAAGTTTAGTGCCTCTTTTCTGTCTCCTTTTTTTAAAAATGGGGAATAAATTCCGCTTTCCCTACCCCAGGAGTTTTCCCCTTTCCAGGGATGGTTAAGATTTTGGTAAGGGGGACCACAACATATCTGCTCCCCTCTAAGGGCCCACGGGAGATTCCGGTCCCATTGCCCCTTTTAGTATCGATTTCCCTTTGCGTTTCTTCACCTCCTCCCACGTAGTTGTCGTAACACTTTTGGTGTATTTCCTGGTGTTCCCATCTGTCTGTCCCCCCAGAGTCCTTCCTGCTCTACGTAAATACTTCCTTAAATCTCGTGTTGAGCCCTCACAAAATTTTCCCTTGATCGTTTCTTGGAGTTTCCCCCTTCTTTCCCAGCCTTTTCACCTGTCCTTGACTGTTTTCTTCCCCCTAAAGGGCTATAACAGCAGTTTCGGGTCAATTTGACTTTCGATCTATTCGTTTTCATACTGTCGCTGGCCCCCTCCTTTTCTTGCTACCTTTCGGCTCTTCTACTAATCCCTTGTTTTCCTGGTCCTTGCCTCCCTTTCCTTTTTCCCTTTTCTGTTGCACTTTAGTTTTTTTTCCTCCCTACACCTTTGGGGGAAAACCCAAAGGGCCCCCGTTTTTGGGCTTCC
>NW_026503562.1:0-13678 GCF_026875155.1 Cherax quadricarinatus
GTTAAAATTGGCAGGTCCCAGATTTTGCATGACTCTAAAGGGAGGCACCTTGCGCAGGTCAGCCAGAGTTGCATGACTCTCAAGGGAGGCCCTTACGCGGGCGCCGAGTTGCATGACCCAAGGGACCCCCTTTTGACGCAGGTCGCCAGAGTTGCATGACTCTCAAGGGGGGGCACCTTGACGCAGGTCGCCAGATTTGCAGACTCTCGGGGGAGGCCCCTTGCGCGGGGTCAGCCAGAGTTCCCATGACTCTCAAGGGAGGCACCTTGATGAGGTCAGCCAGAGTTGAAATGACCTAAAAGGGGGGCACCTTGAGCAGGCAGCCAGAGTTCATGACTTAAAAAGAGGCACCTTTGACGCAGGCGCCGATTTTGCATGACTCTCAAGGGAGCACCTTGACGCGGTCACTAGATTCATGACTCTCAAGGGGGGTACCTTACGCAGGTACTAAGTTCATGACTCTAAAGGGGAGGCACCTTGAGCAGGTCAGCTAGAGTTGCATGACTCAAAAGGGAGGTACCTTGACGCAGGTCAGCTAGAGTTGCATGACTCTCAAGGGAGGCACCTTGACGCAGGTCACTAGGTTGCATGACTCTCAAGGGGGGTACCTTAAACCAGGTCAGCCAGAGTTGCATGATCCAAGGGAGGCACCTTGACGCAGGTCAAGCAGGTTGCATGACTCTCGGGGAGGCACCTTGACGCGGGTCAGCCGGGTTGCATGCCTAAAGGGAGGTACCTTGACGCAGGTCAGCTAGATTGCATGACTCTCAATGCATAAAAAAGGGTTTAACATCCCGACTTGAGGAAAGCTAAACACAAGTGCAGAAAAATGACATCTTTTTTGCTTCTTTTCCCCCCACAGAGTGCTCTTTTCAAGTCAAAAAACAGATCTATTTGGAAAGAGGACATGGATTATGGGGTGCGGGCAGATCTTCACGGAACAGTAAGTGCCCTAACCATTGGTCAGAAAGATTGTGACTCATCTGGCCACCAAGCCTGTGACATCATCATCACCAAGCCTGTGACATATTGGTCATCAAGGCTAAAAATATCTGGCCCCAGGTTGTGACACCACTGGTCACCAAGACTGTGGCACCACTGGGCACAAAACTTGGCCCATTTGTCACTAAGACTGTGGGACCACTGGCACCAAGACTGTGACCCCATTGGCCCAAAACCCGGGGGACCCCTCTGGTCACCAAGATTGGCACCATCTGGGCACCGACTGGGCACCAAACGGGCACCAAGACTGGGCACCATCCGGGCACCCAAAGGGTGTAGCACCATCTGGTCACCAAGCAAACCATTCGGAGCCCATCACTGTCCCTCCGCTCATTTTGAGAGAGCTCTCCATAACCCCGGTCATTCCCCACAGTTAAGACAACAGCCAACGGTCCACAGCCAGTTACACAGAGTCGTAACAAACTAATCACCTTGTTTTTTGTCCACCCCTCACTCTGGGGGGGGGTCTTGACAGACACACTCACTCTCTCTCCTCACTCTCTCTCACACATCTCTCTCTCTCTCCCTCCCTCTTTTTTTTTTTTTTTACACCAGGTTTGACAAGGTTTAAGGATCCCTGCTTATTATTGACAGCTATAATACAGGTAAGATTCCTAACTTTATTGCAAGCTAAGAGCTGTTTACCTACATCAGCTCATTTGAAAGCATTTTTATTGTTATGAAGACATACAAGTATGGGACAGGAGAAGTTGGACCCATCTGTGGGCCCAGATTTTCATTTGATCAACTGACTTATATCTCGTTTGACGTCATTATGCTGTACGACATGTTTTCCATAACCCGAGTCCATCCTTGGTATGTATGATCTCAGCTGGAGTGATGTTTCTGGAGAAGGTACAGCCAGAGTGACAACAACGTTCCTGCTTTCTGCCCGTCTGTGCATAAAAGCTTGTTCACCGCCTGTCTTCGAAGTGGATCCAAGTGTGGATTTTGACAAAATGCCTTGTACATAACAGTAAGGCCACCCCACATCCCTCCTATGTTGAAGGCTCCTGCTGAAATGCCGATCTTCCAGGATGGTCCAGGCAGAGGGAGACTTCTTGCTCTGTCTCTACACTGTCAAGCAGTCGCAGATGAGAGGGGGGGGCAGGCAAACCAAGAAAGTGGAGCATACTCAAGGTGTTGAGCGTACTTGTGCCTCGTACAGGATCTGCAACCCCTACAGTCCAAGCAGATCGAGGATACGGCGAAGTGCTGTAAGCTTCCTGGCCTGCCTTGTTTGCAAGATTTAAACAACATGGTTCCTTCATGGTTAGTTTGGAAGTTCAAATATCACCCCAAGGAATATCAACTTCTTCTCCAGGTGCCAACATCGTCACATTCATCCTTTACACTGCACCAGCATTAACCATCATGGAGCCTAGAGACTATCATCATTTGCGTTTTTCCTCCAGGTGCAAATGTTACTTCATCTATTTTCCCCAAGCTGATATAGCTCTCAGCTGGTGATTGATGTAGCTTAGAGAGCTGGCATTTCTTCACTTGGATAAGTGAATGTCGTGTACAGTCGTCCTGCATATGCAGTGAATCTGGGAAATTAGATGAAGAAGGTCTTGAAGTAGACATTCCATACCAGTGGACCCTGCACGCTTCCTTGTGGAACGCTTGCCCCAATAGGATGCCTTGCTGATCCGTTCCATTGAGGACTACACTTAGAGATCTACCAGAAGGTAACACTGAGGAGACAAAGTGTAAGCCTGCAATTCCCAGTGCTTGAAGTTTTGCTAAGAGGCCTGTGCCACACCTCGGTCGAAAGCGCCAGCAATGTCCAGTGCTACCACACAGCTTTACTTTGGATTCATCCATGACCTGGTGCCACATAGGAGAGGATTAACAACAGATCAGCAGCATAGTAACCTTCCTGGAAGCCATATTGACGATCACAAAGTAGTGAGTGGTAGTCTAAAAAATCTGGTCATTTGTCCTGAGATTATGCTCAAGGATCGTATACCAGGATTGCAGAGTGAACTGGACTGAGTTTGCTGATTACTGCTCTGCTCTCTTTTTGTGAACAGCGGACTACATTTTGCCTCTTTCCATGGAGAGGGCCATTTACACTGTACTAGGCAGTGCCCTGAAAGATGCGAGTTAGAGTGCTGCTAGCTGGTCTGCACATCTTCACAACAATCTTGGGCTCAACTTTTCTGGGCCCACAGCCTTTTTTCTTGGTCAAAGTGATGTAAGAAGGAAATGCACCTCCCTCCCCTTGTCACCACTGACCTTTTGACACAAGTTCTTGCAGCTAGCCAAGTGAACTAGCATTTTGGGTACCAAGTGTTCAGCAACGAAGGTCCGCCCTTCTCTTGACTACTAGTAGAGGTGGTCCCAATGTCCTGTCGATTTTAGAGGTGGAATAAGTTTCATCAGGCAGATAACCTTGGTCGTCCTTGACAGGACCACCAGGTTTGGAGCCTACCCCAACCTGATGCTAATTTTTGGGGGGGGGGGGGGGGGGGTTTTTTTTTTTCTTTCTTATTAGTGTCCACCCCCCATTTAGCAATGGCCCACATTTGAACATCACCATAAGCCTACAGGCTTGCATGTGGACAAGTTCCTGTTATCGGTGGTAGGATGTCTCTTATAACCGTCGCCAAGCTTTGTACGTAGCAGTAGCAGCCTCTCTACAACGAAAGCCAAACCAAGGCCTGATCTGTAGCTTGTCCCATATTGCCGTGAGAATAGTGTTTCTTCTTGCAGATTTAGGATGTGTCCAGTGAAGGCTTCACTTGGTTTCAACATCCCCCTGGAGAGAAAGCATTCCAGTCGGTGGTGGCGAGCTCAGAGCAAAAGGCTGGCCAATTCCCCTCTTTCCCATAGCCAGGTTGTGCGTGTGGACCTCCTCACCTCGATTCTGTTGGTATCTTAAGTGTGGTACAAACAGCCTTGTGGTCAGACAATCCCAACGTAGCCTGAGGGGTTGACAAGTGACTATGCCTTCTGCCCAGATCACTCACTACTGGGTCAAGGGAGGAGCCAGAGATATGAGTAGGGAAATCAACCAACTCGACCAAAGAAAACCTTGCAACACCTCCTGAATTGCATTATGCAGGTGAAGAACTCCTTAATTCCAAAGAATATTATTGTGGACTGCTTCCTTCATCAGAAGACTGGTGTCCCCGTGAGGACTATGAACCAGGGTGGGAGGATGTGAGAAGGATGGTGGAGGATTTGACGGGGTCTAGAGTGATGGCGAGAAGGACTGTGCAAGTTGTTTGGCAGGAGGGGAGAATGAAACCCGGAAGCCCCAGATGCAGAGTGGCGGACCTATCTCCTTTTTCCTTCCGTATTAATCCTTCTTCGTCAGGAGCCCTACCTCCCGGAGAACCCAAAAAGTAAACGCTCTTGTGGCCGCCCTTAAAAACAACACGGATGATGAATTCAAGAGAACGTAAACCTCTAGACACCGTGTACCGGCGGACCAGGGACGCTGGATGCTAGCTGATATTTTATAAAAAATGTCCTATGAAATTTAACGAGATACAAACCAAAGAATAACGAACTGGCTACTTCTCTAAGATTACATGAGAACATCTTTCAGTTGAATAAATATATAGTATCGTTGGTGCTAATTTTTTTATACTATTATCTTTGCAATCCTGCATTACTAATTACACGTTTATCCACTAGTAGGTTTTCAACTTGAAGTATTTTTCCCGTATCACAATAACTGAATTAGGCCCGCATTGCTGATCTATACCGCAAGACATAATCTGGTGGGGAGACAATATTGAACTCCAAGTGAACTAAATTAGTTAAACTCTGAAATAAAATGTGAAATTGCGAGACTGTTCAAGCATGAATTATCCCCTCATGTGACTGCCAACACATTACAACTGTTGCACCGAAGTACCTAATCCCATGCAACAGCAAAAAAAGCAACTGCAACAACACCAACAACAACAACAACAGACCAACAACATCTAATCATAACAAAATATCAACATCATTTCTTGTACTCTTTAAATATAAATAAACCATACCCCCGCCGGATTGAACCCGCGTCATAGTCTACACAAACTCCAGCCGGGTTCATTCCCGGCCGGGGTATGGTTTAATTTGGCAATCGTGTCATTACGATTTCTTCAGTCATGTGACGGCAGTGTAGGACTTGAGCCTAGAGTTCGTCACGTCCTCGCTAGCTGAGATTCGATCTGAAAAACTTGCATTTGTGGTCACAGGTGCCTGTGCTAACCGTCCTATGATGGTGTAGAAAATATACCTAGTTGGACGAATCTTATTGTGGCTAGCTGGTCTAGTGGCTAACGCGACGGGCTGGATTTTGAGACTTTCTGACCGCGGGTCAATCCTGCCGGGGTATGGTTTATTTGCAATCGTGTCATTACGATTTCTTAAGGTCAGCATGAAGGTATCCCAGTACGTGATAACCAGAGTCACGTGATAACCAGAGTCACGCGATAACCAGAGTCACGCGATAACCCGAGTCATCCAGTACACGTATGAATTTATGAGATTGCAACACAAGTTGAAAATTGCAGTTAAAAATTTGCTTTGGAAGATTTGAAGTGAATCAGAAAGGTCATTCCGAATTTATCACGAGGAGTGTAACATCCAAATTTTTCCAAGTGGCAATAACGAAAACACACAAGCACATCAAACCTGAAGCCAAATCAAAGTTGCCTGTATTAAATTCCCAGCTTGGTAAGGTTGAAGCTAATCAAATACGACACTCAGAAATTATCGCAGGAAACCGGTAATTTTCATTTCTCCACTTTCCAAAATGCGAATTGGAGAAACACTGGTCAGAATCATACCAATTTTATTTATTCTCAGTTAAGACCAGATGGTGTCATCGATTTTCCAAGTGTCTTCAGTGTCCCAGATATGACATCAATTTTCCAAGTGTTACAGTGTCCCCAGATTATGACAATCATTTTCCAATGTTTCAGTGTCACCAGATGATGACATCAATTTTCCAAGTGTTTACAGTGTCACCAGATGATGACATCAATTTTCCAAGTGTTTACAGTGTCACCAGATGATGACATCAATTTTCCAAGTGTTTACAGTGTCACCAGATGATGACATCAATTTTCCAGTTTTTCAAGTGTCACCCAGATGAATGACATCAATTTTCCAAGTGTTAACAGTGTCACCAGAAGATGACATCAATTTTCCAAGTGTCCCTTCAGTTCACCAATGATGACATCAAATTTTCCAATGTCAACAGTGTCACCAGATGTATTAACCTCAATTTTTCCAAGCGTTTACAGTGTCCCCAGATGATGACATCCAATTTTCCTAGTGTCGACAGTGTCCCTCCAAATGATGACATCAACATTCCTTTTAAGCTAGAACGCGACAAAAAATCACTATTCCTAGCTTTCATGTGGTTTACAGCACTGGAATGTGTTTCCCTTGTGCCTGGTTCCTCTGATTTACGCAAGTCCTGCCTTCATTCTCCCTGTCGGCATTTCATTAAGTAATCGTTGATATTTTCGAACATGTCTCGTCTGTGTCCTAGAGTACTGCAAGCCAGGAGCTTGGGCCAGCACCGTGTCTGGAACAACCACCCAGGAGAGTTGTAGACCTTAGACCCTTAACTAGTTACACAGCAGCACTTTTTGTGTGGCTAGCTAATGGGTACGAGTAGGACCGAAACGTCGTCAAAGTGCGAAGTATATTCGTGTATACGATTAACTGTGGAGTCTGTCCTCGAATATATTCCGTAAAGTCAGTTAGAGTGCTATATAGAGTGCAGCACCATTGGAGAGTATTTTGTGTGCGTATGCGCGTATCTATATGTGCTGGTGAGTGTGAGCGTGTGTTTTGCGGTGTGAGCGAGAGTGAAAGTAGTGCGTGGTGTGCCCGAGTGTGAGAGTTGCGTCTGTAACGTATGTGTGTTCACCTTCCTGGAAATTATGCTAAGACCTTCCCTACATTCACGGTCGTGGGGGGGTGATAAAGGGGTTAGGGGGGGGATGGCGGTAAGGGAAGGGATTTGGGGACGAGGACGGAAGGGCAATGGTAATAGAGGGAGGTAGTGAAGCTGTGCTGGTCGAGATAATTAAAGCTGTGGGCGAACGATCGTCCTGACGCCCCGCGGCGGAGGATATCCTGTGGATTACAAGAGATGCCGCCACCCCCTAAGGACGAGCAGAATTATGTCTGCACGTCCCCGCTAAATGAGAGTAATGTTTTTATGAGATGTATATCTTTAAGAAGAGCATACGTGGCAGGATGATGATAAACACCCTTGAGCAGTGTGATGTTTTACCCTGTTCTCTGAAATATTACCATTTTTTTCATTAAAATAAAAATAACAAATGGAATTAAGTCTATTAACTATAACTACTACTAACTACTACTACTACTACTACTACTACTACTGCTGTGCTAGCTGCTACTACAACCACTACTGTCTGCTACTACTACCACTACTGCTGCAACTACTACCACAACTACGCTGATAACCTAATGATTACTACTGCTACTACTGCTAACTACTACTACTACGCTACTAATAGTGGCTACTACTACCAACTGCAACTACTACTGCTACCACTACTACTACTGCAACCACTACTACTAGTACTACTGCCACTACTACTACTACTGCAACCACTACTACTACAACAGCTACTTACTAACTACTACTGCTACCACTTACTACTACTGCTAAACAACTAACTACTGCACCTGCTACTACTACTAACTACTACTGCTGCGCTGCTACTTACTACCTGCTACTACTACTAAGCCACTACTACTGCTACAACTACTACCACTACCTACTGTACCGACTACTACTACTACTGCTACCACTACTACTACTACTGCTACCAACTACTAACTACTACTGCTACCACTACAACTACTAAACAACTCCAGACTGCTACCACTACTACTACTGCTACCACTACTACTACAGCTACTACTACTACGCTGCTACTACTACTTACTGCTGCTACTACTACTTACTACTGCACTGCTGCTACTCTACTACTACTACTACTGCCTGCAACTACTACAGACTACTGCTACACTACTGCCTACAACTACTACTACTACACAACTACTGGCGGAACTGGGGCGGTGCGTGGCTACACTACTAATACAACTACTACTGCTCCTGCTGCTTCTTCAAACTACTACTACTACTACTACTCTACGAGGACAAACTGTGCTCACTACAACTACTACTACTACAGGACTGCTGCTGCTACTAACTACTACACTACCAACTACTACTGCCTACTCCTACTGCACAACTACTACTACTGCTGCTAGCGCTGCCTACTACTACTCCAACTAACTACTACTACTACTCTCCCTGCTGCAGCTACTACTACTACTGCTAACTACTGCTACTACTGCTCTACGCTACAACTACTACTACTACTACTGCTACTACAACAACAACTGCTACCCGCTTCTACTACTACTACTTGCTAGCTGCTACTCAAAACTACTACTACTACAACTACTACTACTACTACAACTAAATAATACTACTATAATAATAAAAAATAAAAACCCACCGAGAATAAATAAACATGATTTATAAATGGAGTCAAATATTTAGTAATGATGAATTTAAAAGGATCATACGAAACATTCATAAACCAATCATCAGATGACAACTGATATTCTAAATCACCACAGATAAAAGAGAGGGGACAAAGGCTGTGATTTTATATAAGAGCCCAAGCCAACAGTAAAATTTGAAGTCCGATCAGAAAAGATATTCTCGGATAATAAACTGTAACTTTCCAAATACCAACTCACACTAAAATCATACAGCAATCGTCCCATGGTAAATTTTTAGTAATTAATACCACACAAGGGCCTCAAAAATGAATGAACCTCAAACTCTATAAATGTATGCCATAATTTCCGACATTACCCTAACTTCGATTAGATTTCGAAAAAGCCCATTGACAACCATGCCCATGCACACAGGCCCCGGCCTCAGACTCGTGAACTCTTCTTTCATTAAGAACTGCAAGAAACCCCATCTCGCGTTCCCATAAGTACACTAGGAAGGAGGACTTGGACATGGGAGGAAATTCCACAGTCCACTTAAAACAACGATATAGCCCTCCCACTCCATAAAGGTGGCAGCAAAGCCTTAGTGCTCAAAACTATCAACCAATAGCTCTGACGTCCCCCACATCATAAAAATCTTTGAAAGAGTGCTAAGAGAAGCAGGGATTGCAAATCACCTGTATTCCCACAATCTCACCAATCCATGGCAGCATGGGTTCAGGGCAGCTCGCTCCTGCCTCTCGCAACTACTGGCTCACTAATGTACATGGCCTGGATGCACTGAAGAAAACAGAATGAGAAGTAATATAAACAGACTTTTGCAAAAGCATTTGACAAATGACGAATCATGGCGTAATAGCCCATAAAATCGTGGCTAAAGGAATAACAGGGAAAGTTGGGGAGAAGGTCTTTCAACTTCCCTAACACATCGAACACAAAGAGTAGTGGGTCCAACACAGAGTTTAAAATCGGAGGCTGCCATAGTGAAAGCTCTGATCCACAATGGCACATTACTGCGCCCCCATCTTAATTCCTTAATCCTCAAATCAGACATCAACAGGAGAGATACATCACAGCACCGTATCATCCTTTGCGGAAGATACTAGGATCGCATGAGGCTGTCATCTCTGAGGACGCGGTTAACCTCCAATAAGAAATACACACAGTTTTTCCCATTGGGCAACGGTGAACAATATATGTTCAATGAGGACAAATCCAACTACACCGTTTATGGACACTGGAGGAGATAATAACTAGAACAGAGTATCCTACTTACTCCGGCCATCCAAGAGAGCGTAAAAATAGTAAGACCTGGGAGTATAATGTTCTGAGGATCTTCACTATCCAAGATAACAACATGCCAACGATCGCACTTTCAAAGAAAATGATAGGATGGATAATGAAGAACTTATTCAAACGATAGAAGCCAAGCCCATGATGATTCCTTTACAAATCACTTTTTTTCTCTCTAGGTTGGACTACTGCTGTACAATAACATCTCCATCAAAGCAGAGGTGAAATCGCAGATCTAGAGAGGTACAGATCCGTTACTGCACGTATAAGTTCTGTCAAGCACCTTAACTACTGGGAAACGCTTGAAGCACTCTGACATGTACTCGTTGGAACGCAGGAGGAAGGATAATCATAATCTACACTGAAAAAGCTAGGAAGGATTGGTCCCAAATCTGCACACAGAAATCACTTCCCTACGAAAGTAAAATGACTGGCAGGCGATGCAAAAAGCCCCCAATAAAAAAGTTCGGGGCGCCCTTAGGTAACACTAAGGGAAAACACCATAAGTGCCGGGGCCCACGACTGTTTCAACAGCCTCCCATCAAAGCATTAGGTAATTGCCAATAAACCCCTGTCCCTGCCCCTTGAAGAGAGAGCGGACAGATACCCTAAAGTTAGTGCCTGATAGGATCAGCCGGGCTGTGCTCTGTACGTTGGACGCGTGCGGCCAGCAGTAACCAGCCTAAGTTGGGGGGGAGGGGAGGGGCGGGGGGGGGGGGGATGGGGGGGGGGGGGGGGGGGGGGGGGGTGGGGGGGGCGCGGGCGTGAGTGGGGGCCCAGGGGGGGTGGGGGCGGGGGGGGGGGGGGAGTGGGGCGGCGTGTTGGGGGGGGGGGGTTCATGGACCGGGCCGGGTCGTGGGGGGGGGGGGCTTTGGGATGGGGGGCCCCGGGGGGGAATAACGCGTCCGAGGGTAACCTGGAGCAGGTATGGCAACTTGTGTATGCTTTTGTTCAGGGAAGGGCGCGATAACTGGTGAAAAAGTTGAGGGGTCGGATTCAAATTCGCTGGGGGGGGGGGGGGGGGGGGGGGGGGGGGGGGGGGGGTTTTTTTATTTTCCGTGTTCCTGTTTTTTTTTTTTTTTATTTTGTATTTTTTTTTTTTTTTGAGTATTTTACTTGTCACATTAAATTTACATGCTTCCAAACGAAACTCCTTAATAGGTATTACCTGGCCCTAAGATGCATCAGCCATAAATTTTGAAGTCTTACGCAAAATGCAAACTGAAAATTTTATTAATATGATTTAATGTTAATACAAATTTCACTGAATTCCACAGAAAATGTCAAACTTGCCTCGACACTTTTGAAGCTCACTCTCCCCCAGCTAAATTTTTTTTGGATCATTTTTGGGAACTTTAAAGACTGTGCCCGAGGATTTGGAATTTTCCCCACCAGCAAGGAATTGTTCAAAAATTTTGGGTTTTATAGGCACTTAAGTGCGCCTCTTTTTTGGAAAAATTTTTGTTCTTTTTTTTACACAAGTTTAAAATTTGTCGATGAACAACTTCGAAGTTATACAAAAAAAACCCTTCAAGATGGAAGGAAATTTGTTATAAAACCGGGAACCCCTTTTGAAGAGTCCCATACAAAAAACCTCTATTACAAATAATGCAACTAACTACTACTACAAAACTAAAAAATAAAAAAAAAGAAAGAAAATGAGAATATAATGCTTGGCAGCAAGAAAGATAATTTTTATAAACAAATTTTCCACCCCAACCCCCCCCACAACAAACCCACACAAAACACCCATACACACACAAAAACACACACCAAAAACCCCACCCCCAAAACACCCAAAACCCCACACATAAAAACACACACATACACACCCAAACCCCACACACACACACAAAACACATAACACACACAAAACACATAAAAAACCCACACACAACAAAAACACACACACACACATACACACTACACAACACATACAACACCCTAAAACCACACACACAACAAACACACACAAAACACACACAACACACAAACACAAAACACAACACACACACAACACTTCACACACACAAAACCCCATCCACAACACAACACAACACACACACATCAAAACCCCCACACAAACACACACACAAAAACACCCACACATACACACAACAAAACACAAAAAAAAAAAAAAAAAAAAAAAAAAAAAACACACAACAAAAACACACACACACCCCAAAAAACACACACACTACACACACACACACAAAACAACAAAACAACATACACACACCATAACACACACAAAACCCCACACAAAAAAAAAATACACAACAACACACACAAACACACCAACCCCAAAAACCACACCCATCAAAAATTACCCAACAACAAATAAATGCCCAACCACACACACAACAAACCTTTCACAAACCTCAGACAAAAAAACAAAAAAAACAAAGAGAGTAGGGGGGGTTTAAAAGCACCGGACTCAAGAAGGCCTTGACACGTTTTACAAAAATTAGGATAAGCAGAGAAAGGAATTTTACAGAAGAGCCTGCAAATGGATCAAGAAATACCTACAGAGGCAACAACGAGTCAGGACGAAGAGTATACGGGCACCTGTGACGAGCGGGTCCCACAGGGGGCGGTCCTAGGACCAGTGCTATTTTTGGTATATGTGAAACGACATGGCGGAAGGGTTAGACTCAGAAGTGTCCCTGTTTGCAGATGATGTGAAGTTAATGAGGAGAATTAAATCTGATGAGGACCAGGCAGGACTTCAAAGAGACCTGGACAGACTGGACACCTGGTCCAGCAAATGGCTTCTCGAATTAATCCTGCCAAATGCAAAGTCATGAAGATAGGGGAAGGGCACAGAAGACCACAGACAGAGTATAGGCTAGGTGGCCAAAGACTGCAAACCTCACTCAAGGAGAAAGATCTTGGGGTGAGTATAACACCGAGCATGTCTCCGGAAGCACACATCAATCAGATAACTGCTGCAGCATATGGGCGCCTGGCAAACCTGAGAACAGCATTCCGACACTTAGTAAGGAATCATTCAAGACACTGTACACCGTGTATGTCAGGCCCATACTGGAGTATGCAGCACCTGTTTGGAACCCGCACTTGATAAAGCACGTCAAGAAACTAGAGAAAGTACAAAGGTTTGCAACAAGGTTAGTTCCAGAGCTAAGGGGAATGTCCTATGAAGAAAGATTAAGGGAAATCGGCCTGACGACACTGGAGGACAGGAGGGTCAGGGGAGACATGATAACGACATATAAAATACTGCGGGAATAGACAAGGTGGACAAGGACAGGATGTTCCAGGGAGGGGACACAGAAACAAGAGGCCACAATTGGAAGTTGAAGACACAAATGAGTCAGAGAGATAGTAGGAAGTATTTCTTCAGTCATAGAGTTGTAAGCAGTGGAATAGCCTAGAAAATGACGTAGTGGAGGCAGGAACCATACACAGTTTTAAGACGAGGTTTGATAAAGCTCATGGAGCGGGAGAGAGAGGGTCTAGTAGCAACCGGTGAAGAGGCGGGGCCAGGAGCTAGGATTCGACCCCTGCAACCACAAATAGGTGAGTACACACACACACACACACACACACATACACACACACATACACACACATACACACACACATACACACACACATACACACACAATACACACACACATACACACACACATAACACACACACAAACACAACACACACACACACACACACACACACACACACACACACACACACACACACACACATACATACACACATACACACACCACACACACACAAAACCCCACACACACACACACCACACACACAACACACCATACACACACACAACACACACCATACACAAACCCCAAAACACACACACATACCACATAC
>NW_026503564.1:0-14982 GCF_026875155.1 Cherax quadricarinatus
CGTGGGGTGGGGGCCTTTTTTGGGGAATTGGATCGTGCTCAGTTCCCCGAATTAAGCCTGAATGCCTTCCACATATCCCCCCCCCCGGGCGCTGTATAACTCCGGGTTTAGCGCTTCCCCCTTGATTATAATAATAATAATAATGTAAGTGGTACATAAAACTCTTCTTTTATCTTGTAGGCATTTTCATGCTCAATGCTTTTAATGGTTATAATTTAAAGACCAGAAACAAACCACCATATGGAATTTTTGTTTGTCATCAGACAAAAAATATTCTTGTACCAAGTAACAACTTGGGTTGGCTCGGTAGATGTGAGGTTGCTATCCCAGAGTACTGTTTACTGACGTAAAGGGGTTTTGGGTATGGCATGATTTCCGGCTGCATTTTGCACTGCTGGCTGTATTGAGGTCTTCTTGGCTGGGAGGGGAACTTACTGGCTTTTCATCCCTTTAGTAACTGTCCCTTTTCCTTTTTTTTCCTTTCCTTCTTTTTTTCCTTAAAATAATAAGAAAGAAGTACCTCCATCATTGAGACTTTTTCCCGTGACCCCACTCCTCCTCCCATGTCCCTTTTTGTTACTGCATCGTATTCTAAACTCGGCTTCATTATTGGATCATTCTCCAGACTTTTCCCATACCCCTGTACCTCCTACTGGTGAACTTCGTGACCTGCTGCAGGTGCCAAAGGGCTCTGCCCATTTCTTTTAGTGCCTCTGCCCCCTTGCAACTTTTTAACTATGTTTTCCAGCTTCCCCATATGTTGTAACTTTTTCCAGATTGCCCACCTGCCTCAGGTTGGAACACCTATGATCCTACACCTAAATGTATTAGACCATTTGCTGTCGACAGCCCTTCATTTCCTCTTTTCACCTAGTAATGACCTACATGACACCCACTTCCTTTATTCCCCCATTTTTTACAAGTATACAGGGATCAAATTCTTTTCCTTGCGCCAACGTCTCCGCTGATTATCATCCCACAGTATTGGTAAAGCTCTTTTATGACATGTTGGCCAAAATATATCCTATCACATTCTTTGGAGTGATGGGTTTCCCTCATTATAGTTCAGAAGCAGACCAAGCTCATGATCTTTCCCATTTTTCCATTAACATTCCTATCATAGTTCACATGCAAGCTACTCTCAGTTCCTGCAGTGGTACGGTGGTCTTATCGCATACCATTGTGCAATGTAAATTTTTTGCCTTTTAGTGACCAATATTTTAGAGCAATTAGCCCTTCAGGTCCTCCCCAAATTCTCAAGGTGGATACGTATGTCCTGCTTGTCGGAGGTGGAGGTACTTACCCAGTACATCGCACCCCTTTTCCTTTTATTGCTGTGAACTCCCCCCTCTGTTTATATCTTTGGGACATCGCCTAGGGATCTAAAAAGTAGTCCCTACATCCCAACATGTCAAAATTGTTCTGCTTCAGACACCCAGCTACTACTAAGGGGCTGCGAAGAGTACCCGGTCTGCGGTGCTGCAGAAACATGCCGGTACATCTTTTCAGTTTTCCTCTTTTGTCTTAATTTAAGCAAAACTATCCTTTTTGCCCAAATGTCAGGTCTGCCTAAATGAAAGTGAAATCCGTTGACTTAAAGGGGAGCGAAAACCTTGCTTATAATAATAATAATAATATAATAATAATTTTTTTTTTTACTACAAGTACATGCATATGGGATACAGACCCAGCTGACATCAATGACATACTACTATAAAAAAGCCCTTGTTATCTCAACATTTCGGGCAAATTAGGTCAGGTCACAATAGCGACCACACAGTCGACTAACGCCCAGGTATCCATTTTACTGATGGGGAACATAGACAACAGGTGTAAAGAAACACACCCAATGCTTCTACTCTGGGCTGGGAAACGAACACCAGGCCATTACCATGTGAACAAGAGTGTTAGAGCCACCAGGCCAACAGAGCACTGAGGCTGAAAAGGACAAAACTGAGCTCGGAATTGTAAATGTCAGAGGAATGCAAAGAGACGTTGGGTATTAGGGAGACAGGTTCAACAGTTATTTCTTGGCCCCTCCTTCAGGAAATATTCCTTCATGTTTCCTTATTCTTGAGTACCAGGTAACCTCCAAGGCTACACCTAACATCTCCTCCACAACCAATTCTTTCCAGGGTCCACCTTCATCTCTCTAATTCTTTATGTATTTTACCCTCTGAAAACCCCTACTTCCTCACCTCATCCTACCTCTACTTCTTCGATCCCACCTGCAAGTTTCTCAGTGCAAGGCCTCGCATGCCTGTACCTACTTTGCAACTATAACCTCGAAATTGAACCTGTCCTCCTAAACCCAAGTCTCTTGCATTCTTCTGGTGTTTTCCAAATCCCCGCAGATCCCTCATTTTGGCCTCATGCCTAGTTCTCACCCCGTATTATCTTACTCTCACATGAAGGTGGATTTCACCTCCCATCACGTGATCCCCTCTTCTCTTCACCCATACTTCTTCTCCCCAGTCCTCTTCTAGTCTCCTTCCTTTACCTTTTACACCCGAGGACTTTTCTGTCCCTGGCCGGCTCATCTCCTCAGGTTCATATTCCCCTCCCATTTCTCAGACATCTTTTGTTTCCCTCCTAGTCTCGCCGATCTCTACTTTTCTATCTCACTTGTCTCTGAGTCATGGTATCCGGCATCTTCCTTGTTCCCTGCTACACTTGACGCTATATCCGCTATATTGTGGTACAGAAACCCTCCATGGACCAAACCAGTGTGCCTCCTTGTGCCAATTCATTAATTTTCACTAACTATTCCAGCATTGTTTTCCCTCTACAGCATTCTGATTCCTCTTTGCTTAGCATACTTTCCATTGCATCTACATATTGACTTCACTGACCTACTAGCCTGTAGATTTATCACTTCTACATTGTTGGCATACCTATCTCGTGAAAAATTACTTTACAAAGGAATCTTCAAGGTGTAATTGGGGAGAGCACCAGGTGTTGATTCTCCCAGTTTCCCCAGCATATTCCAGTGTACAAGACCTGAAGTTCGTTCAGTGATTATCCCATCCCGTTATGGCAATGTGCATGTTGTGTTCTCCTGATCCCTTACCTCATGAAAACTTTAATGAGAGTGCACTTCTTGTAGGTATTGGTTTTACTGTTTCAACAGAATCTTCGTTCTCAGCTTGCATTATACTCCCAGCTCGTCTTTATTTTGGCCACAGTGGTATACAGTTAACATAAGACATTATAAAGGAGAACACTGCAGAAGGCCTGGCTGGCCCATACTAGCAACCCTTTACAATCACCATTCCACACTAACAAAACAATTGCCCAACCAATTTTCAGTGCCAACCCAAGAAATACTCTGTTAACCCACCCACTCATATGCAAGCCCCACACAAATCCAACCAACCCGTCAAACTCATGCATTTATCCAACACTAAATTTTAAACTACACGCAACGTTTTTAGCCTCAATAACCCAAACTAGGTTAGACTGTTCCACTCATCACTACTTTATTTCCAAACCAATACTTTCCCTATTCCTTTCTAATCAAACTTGTTAAATTTGAATCCATTACTGCGGGTTTCTCTTTGGGGGAGATATCCCTCAAAGACCTTTTCCTATGTCACCTTATTTAATACCCATCCTTTCCCTTATACACAACGATCATGTCTCCACTCCCCCTCATTCCTTCGTTTAATAACAAGTGGAATGTATTTTAAGGTCTTCAATCTTTCTTCATAAGGAAGAATTATAATGCAATGTATAATTTAGTCATTTAAAGCTGAATGTTTTCTAATGATTTATGTCTAATTCTGTAATATGGAGACCAGATACTGGCTGCATAATCTAGGTGAGGCTTTACATGATGTATAAAGCTGCAGTAATACCTCAGTGACTTTTGTGCTTTACACTTCTTGATATAAATCCCATATCTGTTCGCCTCATTACATAACATTAGGCATTGCTATCTTGGTTTAAGGTTACTGCTTACCATAACCCCCCAAGTCCATTTTCACAAACTGTATCGCTAAGTTCTGCATTAATTAACTTATAAGTGGCTAGGGTTATGGCACTCCCAAGCTACAGAATCTTGCATTTATCTACATTGAAACTGCAATCTTGCACTTTTCTCTGACCAGGTTCCTGAATTTGTCTAAATCCTCCTTTAGTTCTCCTGATATTATGTTTGAATCAATTATCCTACCTATCTTTGTGTCATCAGCGAATTTGCTATTTCACTAGTTATTCCCTCATCAGATCATTGATATATATTAAAAACAAACAACGGGCCCAAGACTGATCCCTGTGGAACGCCACTTGTCCACAGATCCCCACTCGGATATAACCCCATTTATGGACACTTTCTGCTTCCCTGTCATGAGCCATGACTTCCGATCCATGAGAGCACTTTTTTCCCCCAATGCCATGAGCTGGCACTTTCTTTAACAGTCTTGGTGCGGACTCTATCAAATGCCTTACTAAAATCTAAGTAAATAATATCAAATTCTTTATCGGTGGTCAACAGCCTCAAAAGCTTTTACTGAAGAAAGTTAATAAATTAGTTTTTATACAAATACCCGTCCTCTTGTGACAATCCATGCTGAGTATCATTAATCAAGCATGCTTATCGAGAGGCTTCTTATAATCTCACTATAATTGACTAGTAATCTTGCCTACGATCGAGGTCAGGCTTATATGGGGCGTAATTGATGGTAACGACTTGTCCCCCCTGCTTTTAAAATAGGAATTACATTAGCCATCTTTCCATATCAGACACTACAACCTGTTTGAAGAGATAAATATAAAAATATTTAGTTAAAGGTTCACAAAGTTTCCATTTTTGCATTCCTTAAGGAACCCTTGAAAAAACCTCATCTCCAGGACCCGGCGAACTTAGTTTGCTTCAGTCTTGTCCTATCTGCTTCACAAACCATTCACTAGTGACTGGTGATGTTAACATAATTTATCATTCTTCTTGCCACTATAAAAATTAATTACTGACTATATGTTAGTGTCTTCCTGTGTAAAAACCGAGGGAACAATAATTATTTTAAAATCGAGCTCATTTCATTCTCTTTTGTCAGTAAGATGTCCATAGTTATATTAAGGGATCTACTTATCTTAACTTTGTTCTATATAATCTGGAAAAAACTTTCTGTTTTAGTTTTCAGAATCCGCTAGGACCTTTAATTTCATAATCCCTTTTACTTTCATATCCCCATTTTAACGTCCTTCTTAATATCAATATACTGATTCCATAAGATAACCCTCACCTCTTTGATACGCCTATAAATTTGCTTCTTATTTCCCTAGTAGATATTTCAGCCTTTTATTCACCATTTGGTTATTTCTATTTGATCTAATTTCTCCTTTAACGGGATATACGTTCTTTGGCGCAGCATGTATGGTGTTCAGAAAGCTCTGTTTTGATAGCTCTCTTCATTACCCATTGTAATCTGCGTAAGCCAATTGTTATCGCTAAGCCGAAAATCTTGGAACTGTTACCGAGTTGTCCCTACTATCACACTTCCATTCTAGCTAAAATAATTCTTTGTGATCACTGTGCCGATTTCTCATTAATTTCTAAATTTACTAACAAGGTTTCCTTGTTTGTAGAACCAAATCAAGAATTTATTTCGCTCTTGTGTTCTGTCATCAAACTGTTTTCAAAAAACATTCCTGAAACTACTTCTAAGAAGTCATTTGATTCTAAATTCCCAGTCAAGAAATTCCAACAATGTGACTAAAGTCCCCCCTAGAATTACTACATTATCGTGCCTTGTGCCTTAACAATTTCCCCTCCCACGTAATTTCCCTTGGTCCCTATCTAAGTTGGGGACAGTAATAATCACTCCTAGAATTATTTTTATGGCTCTCTGAAATTCTATCCAACAGACCTCTGTAATGTGTTTACGTCAGACTTAATTCCCGTTTTTAATGTCAACAGTTCAAGTATCTCGAACAACATGCCACCCCCCCCCCACCTCCCCCTTACTGATATTTCTAATCTACTTTGGAACAAATCAAAACCCTGAATTACATTCTGAAGGCATTGTCCCGACTTTTGGAATTATACCATTCTCATGATTGCAAAAACAACAATGTTACCTGCACTAGCAACTAATCTCACCATCCATCTTATTCCTAGCACAATGGCTATTAGCATAATATAAATTTTAAAGAACCCTCCTTTTCTCTTTACCCTTCCTGCATCAATATCTGTTTTTTTTTCACAAACCTATTACTGTCCCTTGTCGCCTAGTGCCATGGCTTTACAATATCACACCTCATTCTGCCTATTACTAGTTCCCCTAGAACTCATAGTATTAATTACTACACTCTATTCTCCATCCAAAACCCATAGCACTGTCTGTTCCTAGTTTAAAGCCTAACATCTCCCTCAGCTTGCTCTCTGTCTCTCTCCCTACCGTGCATTTCTGTATCTCGGCTCGGTGTGCATGCTTGATCACATTCACTGCCACTGCCCATCTTGTTGTTAAGTAATTTAATGCTCATCATCATCTTCTGAAGGAGGGCCCACACTGTGACTCGGGAGACAGTTGGAGACTCTTCTCACATCTCTTCGTCTTCATGTTTTAATTTTTGGGTTGCTCCCACCCATATTTGACTCTCACACATAGTCTCTTCTCTTGCATTGATCTTTCTATCTGTTCACCGTCAGTTTTTCTTGATTACACTTGGTTCATTTTCCCAAGATTTGTCATGACAGCGATCACTTTCCTTTTATTCATATTTCTGCTACATATTCCCAACCATCTCGTAGGGCCCATTGGCAATTTTAATGAGTGAATTGGACTTATACTCTCATCTTTCCACTTTTTGTGAAGTCCCTGTCTTCTCGTCCTCCCTTGATGAGGCTGGTTTGCACCCAGTTTTTGACCTTTGAGTTTTTGACTGCAGCATCATCTCCTATTCCTTCAAAACTCCGGCAGACATTCTCCAGACTCATACCTAGGTGTGTCTGCATGTTTCTCGGCAGTGGTGTTTCAAACTTGGCTGCAAGGGCCGTTATCAATATAATCGGAATTCGTATCAACTTTTGGATTAAAGCGAGCAAAGGCAGTTACTCCCAATGTCATACCATGAGCTGAAACACACTCGTTGGCAAACACATTTTCTACTGTTACCTTGACTTCCCTTATGTGTGCGGTTTGGAAAGAAGATAAGGGAAGTTGTGTGGGGGGCACAAGAATGGCTCTGACACAGCTCGTTATTTTGCGACACAACTTCCATATCTTCTTCCAAACCGCACACATAAGGGAGTAAAGGTAACAGTAGAAATGTAGTCTTGGCCAACGAGTGTGTTTAGCATCATGTATGACATTGAGTAACTGCCCTTTGCTCGGCTTTAAATCCAAGAAGTTGATCTCATTCCGATTATATTGATAACGGCCCTAAGCAAGCAATTTGATCACACACTGCACGAGAACAGCAGGACACCACCAGGTATGCTGTCTGAGAATGTCTGCCGGAGATTTGAAGATATGGAATGATGCTGCAGTCAAAACTCAAGGTCAAAACTGGTGCACCAGCTCCCTCAAGAAGACGAAGAAGGGACTTCACAAAAAGTGGAAAGATGAGAGTATATGTCCCATTCACTCATTAAAATTGCAATGGGCCCTACGAGATGGTTGGGAATATGTAGCCAGAATAAGAATAAAAGGGAAAGTGATCGCTTGTCATAAAATCTTGGAAAATGGACCAAGTGGTAATCAAGAAAAAACTGACGAGGAACAGATAGAAAGATCAATGCAAGAGAGAGACTAGTGTGAGAGTCAATATGGGTGGGAGCAACCATGAAAATTACAACATGAAGACGAAGAGATTGAGAATAGTCTCCAACTGATCACCACGAGTCACAGTGGGGCCCTCCTCAGAGATGATGAATGAGCATTAAAATTACTTAACAACAAGATGGGCCCCCCCAGTGGGCAGAGAAGTGATCAAGCCATGCCAACACCCGAGATACAGTAATGCACTGGTAGGGAAGAGCGACAGAGAGCAAACTGAGGGAGCTGTTAAGGCTTTAAACTAGGAAACCGAAAACAGTTATGGGGGGGGGTTTTGGTGAGAATAAGTGTAGTAATACTAGGATTCTAGGGGAACTAGTAATAGGCAGAATGAGGTGGATATTGTAAAGCAATGGGCACTAGGCGACAAGACAGTAATAGGTTTAGTGAAAAAACAGATATGAGGCATGAAGGGTAAAGAGAAAGGAGGGTCTTTAAAATTATATATATGCTAAAGCCTAGTGCTAGGAAATAAGAATTGATGAGTTGAGATTAGTTTGCTAGTGCAGGTAACATTGTTGTATTTGCAATCACTGAGACATGGTATAATTCCAAAAGACGGGACAGCTCAGAATGTCACATTCAGGGTTTTGATTTTGTTCCTAGTAGATAGAAATATCAGTAAGGGGGTGGGTGGCACTGTATGTTCGAGATCACTTGAACTGGTTTGCATAAAAACCGGGAATTAATTGTGAGGTAACACAACAGAGTCCCTGTCTGGATAGAAATTTCAGAGAGCCCATAAAAATAATTCTAGGAGTGATATACAGTCCCCCAAACTTAGATAGGGACCAAGGAAATTACTGTGGAGAAATTGTTAAGGCCACAAGGCACGATAATGTAGTAAATTCTGGGGACTTTAGTCACATTGATTGGATTTCTTGACTGGGAATTTAGAACAAATGACTTCTTAGAAGATTCGAATGTTCTTTGAAACAGTTTTGTGACAGAACCTACAAGAGAAATAAGCAATTCTTGATTTGTTCTGACAAACAAGGAAACCCTGTTAGTAATTTAGACATTAATGAGATAACTCGCACAAGTGATCCACAAAGAAATTATCTTTAGCATAGAATGGAAGTGTGTTAGTAGGACCAACCGGTAACAGTTTCCAATTTTCGCTTAGAGATAGCAATTGCTTACGCAAATTACAATGGGTACTGAAGAGAGCATCAACATGAGCTTTCTGACACTAAACCATGCTGCTCAAAAAAGTATATCCCGTTAAAGAAATTAGATCAAATAGAAATAACCCAAAATGGATAATAAAAGGCTGTAAAATATCTACTAGGGAATAAGAAAGGATTATAGGCGTATCAAAAGAGGTGGAGGGTTGATAACTTATGAATCAGTATATATGATATTAAGAAGGAGTTAAAAGGGATATGAAAAGCTAAAGGGATTTAGAAAATTAAAGTTCCTAGGGATTGGGGGGGGGGGCGAAAACTAAACAAGAAAAGTTTTTCCAGATATATAGAACAAAAGTTGAGATAAGATAGATCCCCTTAAAAATAACTCGGACCATCTACTGGACAAAGAGAATGAAATGAGCTCGGATTTTAGAAATAATTATTTTTTCCCCGGTTTTTACACAGGAAAGGACCACTACAATAGTCCAGTAATTAATTTTTATAGTGGGCCAGAAAGAAGATAAATTATGTAACCATCACAGTCACTAGTGAATGGTTGTGAAGCAGATAGACATACTGAAGCAAAATAAGTCGCCCGGTCCTGATGAGGTTTTTTTTCAAGGGTTCATAAGGAATGCAAATGGAACTTTGTGAACCATTAACTAATATTTTTAATTTATCTCTTCAAACAGGTGTAGTGCTGATAGTGGGAAGATGGCTAATGTAATTCCTATTCTTAAAGCAAGGGGACAAGTCGTTACCATCAAATTACCGCCCATAAGCCTGACCTCGATCGTAGGCAAATTACTAGCAATTATATCTGAGAATTATAAGAAGCCATCTCGATAAGCAAAGCTTGGATTAATGATACACAGCATGGATTCACAAGAGGCCGGTCTTTGTATAACTAATTTTATTAACTTTCTTCGTAAAAGCTTTTGAGCTGTTGACCACGATAAAGAATTTGATATTATTTACCTTAGATTTTAGTAAGGCATTTGATAGAGCTCCGCACCAAAGACTGTAAAGAAGTGGCAGCCATGGCATTGGGGTGAAAAGTGCTCTCTGGATTCGAGTCATGGCTCACTGACAGGAAGCAGACAGTGTCCAGAAATGGGGTAAATCCGAGTGGGATCTGTGACAAGTGTCGTTTCCACAGGGATCAGTCTTGGCCCGATTGTTGTTTATAATATATATCAATGATCTTGATGAGAATGTACATGAAAAATGGAGCAAATTCGCTGATTACACAAAAAGATAGGTAGGATAATTGATTCAAACATAGATATCAGGGGGAAACTAAAGGAGGATTTAGACAAATTCAGGACCTTGTCAGAAAAGTGGCAGATCAGTTTCAATGTGAGATAAATTCAAGATTCTGAAGCTTGGGAGTGTCCATAACCCTAGAACTTATAAGTTAAATAATGCAGATACTTAGCGATACAGTTGTGAAAAGACTTGGGGGTTATGGTAAGCATTAACCTTAAACCCAAATAGCAAATGCCTAAAATGATTTGTACTGAGGGCGAACAGATTACTGGGATTTATATCAAGAATGTAAGCAACAAAAGTCCAGAGGTCATAACTGCAGCTTTTATACATCATTAGTAAGGCCTCACCATATTATGCAGCCCAGTTTCTGGTCTCCATATTACAGAATAGACATAAATTCATTATAAAACAATCAGCGCAGAATGACTAAATTAATACATAGCATATAATCTTCCTATGAGAAAGTATTGAAGACACTTAAATTACAGTTCACTTGTTAAACGAAAGAAATGAGGGGAACATGATCGTTGAGTATAAGTGGAATGATGCGTATATAAAAAAGGTGACATAGAAAAGGTCTTAGGATATCTCCCCCAAGAGAGAACCCGCAGTAATGATTCAAATTAGACAAGTTAGATTTAGAAAGGATATAGGAAAGTATTGGTTTGGAAATAAGTAGTTGATGAGTGTAACAGTCCCACCTAGTTGGGTTATTGAGGCAAAAACGTTGGGTAGTTTAAAATTTAGGTTGATAAATGCATGAGGTTTTGACGGTTGGATTTGAGTGGGCTTGCATACGAGTGGGTAGGGTTAACAGAGCTTATTTCTTGGTGGCACTGAAAATGGTTGGCAAATTGTTTGTTAGTGTGATGGATTGTAAAAGGGGTCTGCCTAGTATGGCCAGCAGGCCTTCTGCAGTGTTCCTCCTTTATAATGTTTCTTATTTTTAAACTGTATACCACCTGTGGGGGGGGCAAATAAATACGAGCTGAGTATAATGCAGCCTGAGAACAAAGATCTGTTTGAAACAGTAAACCAAGGTACTTACAAGAAGTGCACTCTCATAAAAGTTTCATGAGGAAAGGATCATGGAAAACAACATCACATTGCCCATAACGGTATATGATAATCACTGGAACGAACTTCAGGCTCTTGTAACTGGACATATGCGGGGGAAAACTGGGAGATCAACACCTGGTGCTCTCCCCAATTACCCCTAAGATTCCTTTGTAAAGTAAATTTTCACGAAGAAGGTATGCCACAATGAGTAAGTGATTAAAATCTACATGCTAGTAGGGTCATGAGTCAATAGTAGATGCAATGGAAAGTATGTAAGCAAGAGGAATCAGAATGCCATTTTGTGTAAGAAGGGGAAAAACAATGCTGGAATAGTTGTGAAAAATATGAATTGGCAAAGGAGGCACACAGTTCCATGAGGGTTCCATGTCCACAATATAGTCGGATATAGCGTCCAAGTGTTTCAGGGAACAAGGAAGATGCCGATACCATGACTTCAGGACAAGTGAGATAGAACAATAGAGATCGCGAACTATGGAGGGAACAAAAGAGTCTGAGAATGGGAGGGGAATATGAACCTGGAGAGATGACCGGCAGGGACCAGAAAGTCCTGCGGGTTAACAAGGAAGGAAGGGAGACTAGAAGAGTACCTGGGGAATAAGTCTGGGTGAAGAAGAAGAGGGATCACGTGATGGGGTGAACATCCACCTTCATGTGAGAGTAAGATACGGGGTAGAACTAGGCACTGAGGCAAAAAGGGGAACTGCTGGGATTTTGTAAACACCAGAAGAATGCAAAAGAGACTTTTGGGTTTAGGAGACAGGTTCAATTTCGCAGGTAAATATTGCCAAAGTAGGTACAGGCATGCGAGCCTAGCACTGAAAACTTGCGTGAGATTGAAGAATAGAGGTAGGAAGAGGTGAGAAGTAGGGGTTGTCAGAGGTAAACTACAAAAGAATTAGCACAGATGAAGGTGACCCAGGAAGACATGGTAGTGGAGGAGCTGGTAGGTGTTAAGCTTGGAGGTTACCTAGCTACTCAAAGAATAAGGAACTGAGAATATTTTCCTGAAGGTGGGCAAGAACAACAGATTACCTGTCTCCTAAACCCAAGTCCCTTTGCATTCCTCTGACATTTGACACAATTCCCGAGCATTGTCCTTTTCAGCCTCAGTGGCTCTGTGGCCTGGTGGCTACACTCTAGCTTCACATGGTAATGGCCCTGTTCGATTCCCAGCCAGAGTAGAAGCATTGGTGTGTTTCTTTACACCTGTTTGTCTATGTTCCCCATGCAGTAAAATGGATAACCTGGGCGTTAGTTCGACTGGTGTGGGTCGCATATTGTGACACTGACCTAATTTGCCGAAAATGTTGATCATAACAAGGGGCTTTTATATAGTAGTATGTCATTGATGTCAGCAGGTCTGTATACCATATGCATGTACTTTTAGTAAAATAAAATTATTATTATATTATTTATTATTATTATAAGCAAGGTTTTTCGCTCCCCTTAAGACAAAGGATTCACGTTCATTTAGACACAGTAAGACCTGAAATTGGTGGGAAAGAAAGAGGGATGAGTTTTTGCTAATAAACTCATGAAAAGTGGGGAAGACTGCAGATGTATCGGCTGTTCAGCAGCACCGCAGACCAGGTTTTTATAGGTTTACTCTTCCGGAGGACCTTTTTATTTTAGCTGTGTGCCTGAATCATGAACAATTTTTGTCACTTTTGGGATGTAGGACTACTTTTTAGATCCCTAGGCGATGTCCTGAGATATAAAACAGTCGGATGGGAGTCACAGGCAATCAAAGGTAAAGGGCTGCGATTGCTATGGGAAAGTACCTCCTCATCTCGAGCTAAGCAGGATCATATGTATCCACTTGAGAATTGGGAGGACTGAAGGGATAATTTGTTAAAAATATTGTTCTACAAGGCAGAAAATTACAATTGCACAAAATGGTATGCGATTAAAGATAAGGGACCACCGTACCTTGCAGGAACTGCGTGTAGCTTGCGTGTGAACTATGATAGGAATGTTAATGGAAGATGGAAGGTCATGTGCTGGTCTGATTTGAACTATAATGTGGACCCATCACTCAAAAGATATGTGAAAGGATTATATTTTTGGCCAACTGTCATAAAAAGAGCTTTCACCTAATACTGTGGTTCTGTTACTCAGCTGGAGACGTTGGCTGCAAGGGTAAAGAATTTGGCTCATGTATACTTGTAAACATGGGGGATAAGGAAGTTGGGTGTCATGTAGGTATTTCTGGTGAAAATGGAGAATGAAGGGCTGTCGACAGCAAATGGTTCTAATACATTTAGGTGTAGGATCATGGGTGCTCCAACTGAGGCAGGTGGGCAATCTGAAAAAAAGTTGCACCATATGGAAAGCTGGTAGCATTGTTAAAGATGTGCAAGAGGCAGAGGCCACTAAAAGTAATGGGCAGGCCTTGGCACCTGGCAGCAGGTCACGATGTAGTCGTCACCAGCAGGAGGCTACAGGGGGAATGGGATATGTCTGGAGAATGATCCTATATTGGAAGCTGGAGTCAGAATAGAATGCTGTAGTAACAAAAAGGGGCATGGGAGGAGGAGTGGGGGTAGGGAAAAAGTCTCCGTGATGGAGGTCTTCTTTCTTATTATTTTAAGGAAAAAAAAAAGAAGGAAAGGAAAAAATTAGGAAAAGGGACAGTACTAGAATGGATTTGAAAAGTCAGTAAGTTCCCCCCTCCCAGCCAAGCATGAATCAATTACAGCCTGCAGTGCAGATCGCAGCACGGAAAATCATGCAATACCCTTCCCTTCAACGTCAGTTACATACTTGGGTTAGCACCCTCCACTCTACCGAGCACCCAAGTTGTTACTTGGTACAAGATTAATATTTTGTCTGATGACAAACACTAAATTACCATTGGTGGTTTTGTTTCTGGTCTTCAACTTTACATATTAAAAGCATTCAGCATGGAAATGTCCAAAAGATGAATGAAGAGTTTTATGTACCACTTTATATCTCTGCAAACACAATCAGCATAACCCATTTTGCAATGTCACATTTGTCACTGAGCGATATGAGGGTGTAGTCCTTACAGCTGCAGGTTTTTGTATGTGTTCATTGGTCTCTCTGTGTCCCTTGCCAGTGTGTTCATTTCATTTGGGTGAACTGATGATAACAGTGTAACATCTCGTTTGTCATGCACTTAAATGCCATGAGGTTATTGAAGAAATTGCCCACTGCACCTCACCTCTACGAGTGACTGCATCGAACCTGGTCCATATGTTAACGATTAGCACACACTGTGCCAAACACTTCTTTCATGTTCACTCGCAAAAAAAAAATCACTGAGTGAGGGGCTTGTGTACGAGTTATCAGTTTATAATATATTGTTCTAACCACATCACCAGAGATACCCAAAAACTTCCTGGTATCTTGCAAGTATTAAATCCAGTGCACACAATAATATCCAATACAAGGACCACTGTAGCAATCTCAAAAAATATAAACTTTTATGCCAATGCATTTCCACTTGCTTGGTATTATTACCATGCTTGAATGAGTCTTTTTTGACTACTAAATCCAAAGAGTTCATCAATAACAAGCTTCCTGAAGGGATTTTTATTATTATAATCAAAAAGAAGCGCAAAGCCACAAGGACTATACAGTTCCTGAAGGGATAAAAATACATAATGAATTTCTGTTTTTAAGATACATAAAAAAACTTGTTTATGTCTATATAACCTGTCTTTTCTGTCAGGCTCGTTTTGTCTAAGAAGTTGTAG